>MU226117.1:2414705-2445197 GCA_018584345.1 Thuja plicata
TATATATATATATATATATAACCCAACTACCACAACCTTTATAAGCCCATTTCTACAATCTATCCTGTACTATTGTTCCTGATGATGGATCCTTGTGTGTAATTTGAAACATCGATCCAAAAATTCATACACATTTTTTCCTAAAAATAATTTTGCATTACAAAAAGTAGTGTAAAATTGTACAGGGTTACAATTTACTATGGTTAAAGGAAGCATTTGTAGTAGGTGATGTGCTGCAAGATGTTTTAATTCTTTCTTTAGATAATATTACTAATTCTTGGGTGTTAGATTCAGGGCTCTATTTCATGCCACACCCTATAAGAAATATTTTTAAGACTATGTTCAAGGTGGTTGTGTAAAAGTTTATTTTGATGAAAATCATTGGAAAGGTATATATAGATAAAATTAACAAATGAAAACCCATGGATTTTGAAAAAGGTGAGGCACATCTCTTATTGAGAAGAAATCTAGTTTTAGCAAGATAATTGTAAAGTGAAGGTTGTACATTTAAATCTAAAGACAATTCATGGAAGGTCACTGAAGGGCCCGTTTGTTTCCTGGAACATGACAGGAATTGGCATTATCTAATTCTGGATAATGCCAGATTCCATGTTTGGGTCCTTGGAAAAAAATGGAATTGGAATTCCGAAATTCTCATTTTGCCCCCAAAATGGGAATATCATCTTCCACCTAAATAGGTGGAATTGGAATTTCGAATTCCAATTCCAATTTTTACAAAAGCAAATTTAATATTTCGTGGGATCTGTGACTATAAAGATGTATATTATATTGCTATAAGGATGTATATATATACATGTGTGTATATACAGACATGTGTATATATGCATGTGTGTATATACAAACATGTGTATATATGCATGTGTGTATATACAGACATGTGTATATATGCATGTGTATATACACATGTATGGTGTGTGTATATACACACATGTGTATATGTGTGTATATATACACAAATGTGTGTATATATATACACATGTGTGTATATGTGTATACATGGATACACACTTGTATGTGCATATGTATGGTGTGTATATGTGTGTATATACACACACATGTATGTGTATATATATGTGTATACACACACATGTGTGTATATATATACACATGTGTGTATATGTGTATACATGGATACACACTTGTATGTGTATATACACACATGTGTGTATACACACATGTATGTGTGTATAAACACAGGTGTGTATGTGTGTATATGTACACAAATGTGTGTGTGTGTGTATATATATATATACACATGTATATAGACATGTGTATACACACACATGTATGTATGTATATATACACATATGTGCATGTGTGTATATATACACACATATATAGACACATATATACACACCATATTCAAAGAAATTAAAAAATAAAGAATTAAAATTCCTTATGCATCTTCTCATTCATCTTCCGGGTGAACCAAACTGGTCAGACCATATTCCAGATTTCATTTTGAGGATAAGCATCTTCCTGAATATGCAACATCTTCCTGAATTGACCATATCCAGGATATGGTATTCCAGTACCGAAACGGGCCTTGAAGGATCATTAATAATATCCAAAGGAGAAAAGGTAGGTACATTGTATTTATGTCGTGGTAAGTTTGATGTTTTTATTTCCTTAGCTTCTACAGGAATATATATGACATTATTATACAATATGCTTGCACACATGAATGAGAAGGGGATGAGGATTCTGCATTCAAAAAAATATTGTTAAGTTTGAAGTGAGTTGATTTGAATTTTTGTGGAAACTATGTTTATGGAAAATAAAAGAGAGTTAAATTTCTCAGACATTGGGAAGGAAAAGAAAAGTCAAAAGTTAAGCTTGTGCATTCATATGTATGGGAACTTTCTCAAGTATCATCTCTTGGAGGCTATTATTATTAAGTTATTTTTATGGACAATGCAACTAGAAAAACATGGGTTTATCTAATTCCCATAAAATTTGACGTATTTGGTATCTTTAATAAATGGGAATGTTTGGTTGAGAATGAGACAAAAAAATTATTGAAGCGTCACAAATTAGATAATGAAGTTGAATATTGTAGCAAAGAGTTTTATATTTATTGTTCATATCATGCGATTCATATACAAATGCCATTCTAAGAACACCACAAGAAAATGGTGCGTCAAAAAATGATATAAAAAATCATGGAGTGTTTAAAGAATTTGAGATTGATTGAGGATTTCCATTACAATTTTGGGTAGATGTTATAGATACTACTGTTTACTTAATAAATAGAGGGCCTTCAAGTTCCTTAGATGGTGACATTATAGAGGAGGTATGAATAAGTAAAGAGGTAAGTTGTAGAATTATTTTATAAAACTTAGGGTTGTGAAGCTGATGTAGGAGCATCCAGGGTGTAAGGGCAATCTTGTGTCACCCAAAAATATTGTTTATTTTCTCAATAAGGGCTATTTTGGGTAGGGTTACTATTTTTAGCAAGTTTTCATTTGAACACAGATTGTTCCAATTACTTTGTTGGAGGTTCATTTTGGATATATAAGCATGTTGATAAAGTTTCATAGCAAGATCAAGCCTGGTTTTGAAGATATCAAATTTTCTGTTTGGGCGGGGTGGTACAAAAAAAATTAAACTCAAATTTGAAGGCTTTAGAGGGCTATGAAGGGGGGTCAAAATTTTCCCAGGACGACGCTCTATAGTTGAAGTTGCAGAGTGCTTTGAGAGGTTTATGAAAAGTGATTGTAATAGCTAATCAGGTACACAGTTCACAAGATATGGCCTCTAGAAGTTGCGCTACTTTAGGAGAAAAAGTAAAATCCCTTCAAATACTCCAATGAGTGCCGAAACCCATTTGGGGGCATATTCATGGCACATTCCAATGCAAGGGAAAATAAAATAAAGGTGGTTGGCCTTTAGAATCTTCTAGGACGGTTAAACTTCCCAATATAAAGAAGACAAATAGGGTTATTAGGGGCAATTCTAATGGTACTTATGGTGGCTCTAGCTTGCAAATTATTGTAATGAAAATGCCCATTTGGATGTAGCATATTATTTTCTGAATATTATAATGTCATTACATTGAAGATAATATAAAGTGCATGTTTATGTTTTTGCAATTGTTCAGTTCTTGTGACTTTTTATTCATTTCTCTGTTGTGTTGTGTGTGTTTGTGTTAGTAAGTGGAGTACCCTTCATCAAAAGCATTTGTCCATATTGACATAGAAAATATAAAAGGGTTTGAGGCAAAATCCAAGAAGTGCATTTTTATTTGATATGAAGATAATGGTTTTGGTTATTGTTTATGTGATTACAAAAATCATAAAATCATTAAGAGTAGATATGTTAGATTCAATAAAAAGTTCATTTACAAAGATCAATAGTAGGGAAAGAAACAAGAAACGTGAAAAACACAAAATATATGATGCTTGAAGAAATCCCAGAAAATGTAATTCCTGTTAATGATTGTGACTTCAATCAGATGATTCCAATCGATGAAATCAAATGTTTAAGTGGCCTATCGGCCTTAAATATTTGATATCTATCATCCTCTATTATCATGAAGCATTATGAATATTGATGACACACACACACACACACACACACACACACACACACGTATATGTATGAGAGATATATTATACATATACATATACATATATACTTATAAATAATTGTCATATATATATATAATGATGATAATACACTAAACAAGAGTTCATCTGTGACATCGACTATAGTGTCGATTATAAGAATCAACTTAATAATCAATTAAACCAAAAATAAATGGAAAGAAAGAATCAATAAAGGCATGGACAGTATCGACTATGATGATCACAGTCAACATGGCCTGTGGTTATCAAAGTCGATAACCATTATCGAAATTGGTATCAAAGTATATATTATGAACATTGATATTGGTATCGACTATGATGATCATAGTCAGTATCAACTGTGGTTATCACATTCGATACCCATATCGATTGTTGTTGTCATATATTATATGTGAGTCGATTACTATATCTACTATCTTGCATCATTATTATTAAGTTGTAAATTGATCATTTTCGATTAGATTCAATGGTATATGCTATCGGTAATAAATGAATGATTAAAATTATTATCAAGAGACATGTCTCACATAGAGGCATGTCCCTATGAGAGACATGTACCATTATATCATATACATACATATTGAAAGAGTAACTTGGAATATACAGAAATCGACAAGTATTATTACAAGTTATAATAGAGATCCATATCAAGTATTCTCAAGAAAAGAAGTATATCATTATTGTATTTGAAGTTCATAGTTTTCTATTAGATCTACATTATCATCATATAGGCAATCTCATAGAAGTTAGAATATTATTCTAACACTATTACACTATAGTTTCACTATACACACATCATGGAAAAAAGATAGAAAAATTAAAATGTCCTCTATTCCAAATCTGATCACATCTTAACAATTCCAAAGGTAGCACAAATTAAAATATTCAACGATCATATCAACAAGTACCTCAAACTCTTGAAACAATATCTACTAAAATAAGTAGAACCCTTGAACGATACTCTCCTTCATTGTATCATGTCTTGTTGACTACTTTTGGTGAACCATAAAGTTATGAATAAACAATGTAGGTGGAAACCGAAACAAATTGAAATAAAGGAATGAAAGAGAAGATGGACTCTTTGGTTTTGTAACATAAGAAATGGGATGTTGCCTTAATGTAAGATAAAAAATTGTTGTTACATTTAAAATTAAAATGTTTATTGAAATGTAAGGGGTAAATAAGATGTTCCTTTTAACCTCAAATACACAAAGGATCCAAATTGATTAACCCCAAAGGAAGGATCAGTGCATAAATGAATCAATCGATTGGAAATGAGAGTAAAGAGGAAGACCTTAGATTCCATTTTATAGAAAAGATTGTGTGATAGATTTAGAAATATTAAGAACTTTAATTGAAATGAATAGGAGAAGCGTACTAACCTCAAAATGTTACAGATCTAAAGAATGCTATTTTTGGGGGTCTGCACTGAGTTTCTGGAAAATCTGCAACCGGATATGGAACAGAAACACAGAGACATACAAAACCCAGAAATATTTTTCCGATTTGGCACACTTCTGATTTTGAACCTCAAGTCAATGTCACCTTTGACCCAGAATTTACGATTCTAACCTAGGGCAGAATCGACCTCCGATTCTGACCTAAAATATCTAATAGAAAATCTGTTTATGGATCCTGATAGTTTGCCAAAAAGGGTATCCGAATCTGCACTCCAACTTGTTGTTCCGAACTTGTCCCTGCAAGAAAAAAAAGGTTTGTTTGTTGGAGGGGAGGGGTTTGCCTTAGTCAAACCCTAGTTTTGGAATTAACCTTAAAGTATAATTGAAATTTCATAAATAAAACAAAGTAAATGAACAAATTCATCTTTCTTGTATGGAAACCCTTGTGGCGGATTTGAATCCGTGTGGATCAATCCGTGGATCCACAAGTATGTATGCACCAAATGGATGGAGAATGTAGAATGTATAATATAGGATGTCTCAAATCAATTGCTTGTAGATCTTCAACACCAATCTTGAATGGATCTTTGAATAGGAGGAGCTTGGATGAATGTGGATGGAGAAATCTTCAACAAGAGGGCTCCATAGAGCTTGAGTCCTTCAATGACTACCAATGGATCTCCTTGATGAATTGAGTTCTTGAGAAGTTCTTGAATACTTTAGAATAGATGAATGCTTCAATGGATATTTGGCTTGCTTCAAATCTTGCTTCTTCACCTTTAGATTTCACTTCTTAAGTCTTTGATAGTTGATGATCATGGTTAGAGAAAATGAGAGAAGAAAGCTTCCTTATATATGAATCTAAGGCACAATCTTCTAGAGAGGCCTAAATAGGAGAATTAAATTCCAATTAGACCTATATCCCTAGAAGAGGACCTATATTAAATATAATTTAATAATTGTTGCTCTGAAGACCGAAATAGCCGACCTAGAAGTGGGAATTAATTCTTTCCGAAGCCCGACATCCGAAAACCCTGGAAACTTGAAGTCTGGACCTTGGGTCAAAAAAAGGTCGACTGTGACCTAGGTCAAGGTTGAGGTTGACCTTGACCCAGAAAGGTTGATTTTGACCCTGAGGTCAAAAATCCCAGTTTGCAGTTTAGGGTGCCAGAAACAGGCTGGAGAAAAGTGGGAAATGGGGCAAAACATGGGAAAAATCCAGATCCAAGTCAGAGACCCATTCAAGGTGCTTGAAATGAACCCAAAACACTTACTCGAAAGGCTAAACCATTCTACAATGGAAGTGCTTCCATTTTCTGACTATACAGGTTCAAAACCAGACTTGCAACTTAGTTCAATTAACTAAAGGTAAAAGAGCATTTCCAAACAAAAGGGTTTATTGGTTGACGAGAGAACATAGAGGAAAGTAAAGATACAAGGCTAGAGCTGTGGTAAATATTTTGGATAGAAGAAAGGTATAGAATTTGATGAAATATTTTCTCTTATTATTAAAATGACTTCAATCATAATTCTTCTAAGTCTTGTGGCTATTTGATGACTTGCATCTTGAGCAACTAGATGTAAAAACAAATTTTATCCATGTAGATTTAGTGGAAGAGATTTATATACAAAAAATGATATAGGTTCTCATAGTTCCCTAAACCAACTTCTATGCCTAAGAGGTAAGTTGTGTCAACAACTTGCCAATCCCATGATACGTTGTAGAAAAAAAATTATAAAGAAATTACACTTATCTTATCTTAAATGGTCATTTTGGCTAAAGCAATCCATGTTACACATAAAATTTTTATAACCAATAATAGGCGCCTTCCTTACCTTACATCACTTATCAAAAGTAAACTCCACCACAAATGCCAACTCCTAAACATCAACTCAGGAATATTCAATTGAACTAGTAACTAACATAGTCATAATGGAAATTTGTTGGTCCCTACATAGAATCTTATGACACTAGTCCCCTAAAGCATAAGACATCCAAAAGTGGGTGTCAACTTCCTATAAAATAGAAATCCACATCATAGTTTCACCTTCCATATAGGATTCCACCTCACCAAAAGGTCCCACAAAGATGGCATGATAATAGGAAGTTATAAAATTATGATATAACAATAAATTAAATAGTTCAACATGATATGACTATAAGGTTGAGAGAGCTTAATCTCCCAAGGTCTATAGAACTAACACACCATATGAAATTATTTGTGCTCATTGGCTTCATCAGTGCATTGGAAACATTCATCAAAGTATCAACCTTTTACATTTTCTACAAAATAAAAAAAAAGTGAAACTACACATTAATGTGATTTGTTCTGGCATGGAATGTAGGATTATTTTCTAAACAAATGACACTCTATCTTTAGCAACATATAAACAATCTTTCCTATGTCAAAACCAATATTAGAACTATTATGGCTCCACAACACACACCCCATTATTTTTGGTTCTTTGGCCATGGGGACCCATTTCTTGTCCTTTTGTTTTGACCCCATGTCCTTTTGGATGTTTTCTAGGGGCCCTTTTGAAGAAAAGCTAAGTCCTTTCAACATTTCGTATTTTTGAGCCTTCGGACTTGCGATGTCTCTCGGCCTCCAAAAGTATGAAAACCAGGAAGTGCGAAAGGTGAAGCCCATAGCAATATTTTGGTGTTTCGGCTGCCGAAACACCAAAATATATGAGGGTCACGACTTTGGCATTTTAGCCTTCGAAACACCAAAGTCTGCGTGATTTCACCTCATTAAATGTGAGGGTATAAAAGTGATGCTACCCATTTTTTATTCACTTCTCATTTTTTCTTCCTCTGCCTCCTCGAGATCCTGTGATCCTGTCTTCAACACGTGATTCTTGATCATTGTGCTCCTCGCCATGGATCATGTTGCTCCTTGTGATGCACCTTGTCTTCCACCTTCTCTCCCTCCTAGCAGGTTGGTCTCTTGGACTCGCTATTAGGTTTAGGGTTTGTCCTTCATTTTTTCATTTTTTTCTAATTTTTGTCTTGTTCCTTGCCTCTCATGTTTGTGTTCGGGTTTCCTTTTGTGTTAAATTGTTTAGGTTTTTTAGCCCTAGGTTGTCAGGTTTGTACTTGTCATATTTTTTTTTGTGTCATGTCGGTTGCGGGACTTTTGGCCTTCGAAGGCTAAAAGTTGTCTCCAAAACCAGATCATAAAAGAGAGAAACAACTAAGTCAAGAGCGACCCTCGATGCTTTGATGTTTTGCAGTTTTGGCATTTCACAGACTTCTCCACTGTCAAAGGCCGAAACACCAAAGGTAGGATCAACCTTCATGTTTCAAAGTTTTGTGTCTTCGCACCCCAAAATATCCTACACCTCCGCAAGTTAGAACCTCCACTCTTTTCACCTCATCCATTTTCCATCCTTTCGCACTTTCAAACTCCAAGAACCTTTCACACCTTCGCAGTCAAAATTGCCGAAAGACATCATTTAAACCCTATTTAAACCCAGAAGACTATGGCCTATATTACAAAAGGAATGACAAGTTTGAACTCAGAGTCTATTTTGATTCTGACTGGGCTAGTAATGTGGATGATAGAAAAAGAACCACAAGAGGAGCATTTATTTTGGGGAAAAGATTAATTTCCTAGACAAGCAAGAAATAGAATTGCACCTCACAATCTATAGCTAAAGCCGAGTATGTTGCAACAGCAGTTAATTGTTCAAACATTGTGTGGTTGAAGATACTACTGAAAGGTATGAAGGAGGAGATCACAGAACCAGTTGTCATATATTGTGATAACATGAGTGCCATTAATATTTCTAAAAATCCTGTAAAGCACTCTAAGACAAAACATATAGCTATCAAGTATCATTACTTGAGGGAGCTAGTTCAGAAGAAGGAAGTGAGACTGGAATATGTGAACACTAAGGAACAGTTGGAAAACATATTTACAAAAACATTGCCCAAGGATGCTCATGAGTATCTAAGGGGTAAATTGGGGGTGATTCCCCTAGCAGAGGCTAACTAGTTTTGAATGGTACTGTTGCATCAAATGTTTTAATTAGAACACTTGACACATTGATGCACAGTGAGTCACATTTTTAGGATGCTGCCTAAAAACTATGAAGTGGAAGACAAGAACAAAAAAGAAGATCAGTCATAAACAAAGATGATAGGAACAACATGATACAAAGATTAGAACAAGATGAATCTGCATAATAAAGATGTCAACATCTTTGGCATTGTTGTCAAAGAGGGAGATTATTGATAAAAACAACATATATGAGGGAGGTATTACTGAAAGAGGCAGCTGAACAAGCAACAAAAAGATATCAGTGTGATTACAGACACAAAGGGAGTAATATTTTACATATGAGAGTCAGAATGAAGCTAAAGACATTAATGAAGATTTTTTCATATCAAGGAAGACACACACTTTTTGGATTGTATGGTAACTTTGGTTGGAAATTATTGTTTTACAGTTTAGTGTTGTCATCAATACCAAAGAGGGAGATTGTTGGAAAGATTGCTACAATGTAGACAATTGTTATTTTGTCATTGATGTCAAACCTTAATTGGTGAGATTATTGTTGTATGTTTGAGTACCATATCTATTGATTGATGAAGATTTGAAGAATAGGATAACAAGAAGACCTAGGAAATGGTTGAGTTATGAGTATACACTAGGGTACTTGATCATTTGGCACTTTGGCAAAGTGATATGTTGTTTATCTTTCACTGTCAGTTCACTGGAAAGTCGATGCCGAGAAAAGTGAAAGGTGATGCTGAGAAAAGCAAAGATGATGTCGAGCGCCAGTGAAATGCCGAGGGAGATAGAGAAAGCCGAGCAACAATATTTTATTAATTGATGAGATTTGAGATCTCTGGCCGACATAGTTGATTTTATTGGGATATGCATTGTTAATTAAGATTGTTCCACACTCATTTAATGCACGGGAAACTATTATTAACGCATGGATTCAATGTTTAATTAATGAATGTATTGGAGAAGTAAATAAAATGTAATGATAGAAAGATCCGTTGGATCTGACCTAACCTAAGATCTACGATCTTGATTTAGCAGAAAAATATCTATTTGACCTAGATGAAGAGGTATAATATAACCTATAGAGGTTATTGTTATAGTATCCAAGAGTAAGGAGAAGTTGTATGAAAGAGTATTGCATGGTTAATTGATTGATTTGAAAAACCTAGCAAAGAAGGCTGAGAAGAGAAGTAGAGAGAGATTGCTTGATGGATTTCCAAGCAGATCTAAAGTTTGAGATGAAAATGGAGGCCACTCAATGAATTAGCATTAGAGCTGAAATTGGATCTAAATTTGCAAAGTAAGTTGTATGTATCAGATCCCACCTGCTTATTACTTTCTAACCATTGTATCAGTTCAAATCCTTTAACTAGGTTGACCACTCCTAACAGGGTGATTAAATCATTTAACCAGGTCACATTTGACAATGTGTTTTGTAACCTTTAACAGGGTTGGCTCCTAACAGGGCATCACTTCAGAAGAGTGAAATTTTGGTAGCATGTTACTGGTGTTTTTTCCCATATTGGGTTTCCATGTTAACTCATGGTGTCAAAATGTGTAAATGTTTATATTGTGTTTTACTATTAAGTTTCTGTGAGCTTATTTCATTAGTACAATAAATTGCACACTTTTGTTGTTTATTGCTGCCGAGTAGATCTGAGTTGTTGAAGTGGTATAAATTTTTATATGGGCACATCTAGACCTGAGGATAAATGATTCACCCCCTTCTCAGTTATTCTAAATTCCTTCTAACAGAGGGAAGGGTCTGGTATAGGCCATAAAATTCTTGGGCTGACTTGAACTCAGAGTCTATATCTTTAATGGTCATCATTAGTTGGAACAAGAGGAACCATTCTTTCAAACATATGGTATAAACCCTAGGGGGTGGCCTAAATGCAATTGTTTGATCAGCCAACTTAAGGGCATGATCCATCTTTAGTTTCTATTTTTCCAATTGCTCCTTCAATTCTGCAATCTCCTCCCCTTGCTCTGTTATTACTTTCTTCATTTTATTTTTCTCTTCTCCCCATAAAGTTTTTGTTAAAACATACTTATTATGTAATCCAAAGAGAAGTGTCTGCAAGGTGATTGGGCCATAATATTTTGCCTGGTTACTTTGCTTCCTTTGTTCCTTTCATGATTGTTCTAAGAAACTTACTAACCAAGTTCTGTTGTAGGGCACTAGGGCAATTTCTGAGTAGGCTAATTGAAGGGTTACTGAGGCACTATCCTTGTTACTGCCTAGGATATCCTGGGGACTGTTTTGGTAGACATCAAGTTTAGCTTCATAAGTTTCTGTTGAATTTGGAGGAAAGTCTAGAATTGCAGACTGATTTGGGGAATCATCTAGAATAATTTGTACATTGGGTTGTTCATCAGATTGCAAAGGAGAAGCGGGTTGGATTTCTGAGGACACTCTAGGGAGATGTCCTCTCATTCTAGGGATTCTTCACATAGGGGTTTCTTCAATTTATACAACCTTTTTCTTAATAACCTTCTTCGGCTTCTCTACTGCAGGAGTAATTGTTGCAGGAACCGACTTCCTTTTCTTCCCCTTTGAGGCAGTAGGGGTTTGTGGCTTGGCTGCAGGAATAGAGGTTTCTCCCTCTAATTTCCATTTCCCTTTTGTTTGGGTAGAAGTAGGTACATTTCTCTCATGATTAGGTAAAGGCATACTTTCTTGTAGATTTTCAGTTTCTGCCCCCTGGGTATCTTGCTCAATGGCTGGGTCAACTGGTATTGCATCATCATGGCCAGATTGCACATTAGGGTTAACCTGTGGTTGTAGGGTTTTATGCTGGAAAAATTATAACCATGCCATGGGAGAGGCATCCCTAAGAGATCTTTCTATTAACAATTTAACTAGGGCATGGTGGGTGACGGAATTGACATTTCCTTTTTGGGTCTCCTCAGCACTGATGCATAGCATATTTTACAAGAAATTGGGGACATTCATTGCAAGATTATGCCTTACATAACTCAGTAATTTAAAATGATGTGTGTGCAATTTGGAAAATCTCCCTTCACATGTAAAATACCTGATAATATGCGTATCCAACTCATTATACGACAGAGGGATAGACATTCTTTTGCACCCTTGTTTGGTAATCTTCAGAGGAGGGTCGCTTGGTAAGGTAAACTGGGCCCTAGCTGATCTAGCATCATGAACATTAGGGTAGTGCTCTCCAACCATTGGTAACACAGTAAATTCTTCTATCCTCTCTTCTGTGGTGACCACTGTCAATCCCCATATAGTTTCTTTCCCTTCTTCAAATGTGTTTATGAATTCAGCTGTTGAGTCTTCATCAAACTCTGTCAACTTTAAGAAATATCCTAACCAGCCACATGCATTAAACCTTCTTACCGCTTCAACATATGAAAGTAACACACCATGTACTACTAGCTCATGTCTCTAAAATTGGCTTCCCACATGTGCTTGCCAATTTTAAATTTGTCTGCTCTGTAGTAGATAAATGCCTTATTCCTTTTTTGAGTTTCAGACTACTCATTTTTTTTAAACTACGGGCTTCCTTCTAAATTCCTTTGTTATACTCAGCATGAACAAAAGTGATGTATTTTAACAAGAGAAATTATAGCTCTTACTGCAGGTTACCACATAATTTAATTATAAGTCACATCAAGTCTAACAATCAGAGATAATTTGGGAATAAAGGTACGACAGTTGTGAGATATAGCAATGGGACTTTAATGAGACAAAAGTGAAGTACAAATTTGAGGTGATGTTAAATATTTTAGGAGTAAATAGAAATGAAATTTTAGGAATTAGTACACTTCCCTCCCCCTTATGAAACATTGAAAAGTGTCCCCACTTGGCATACTTGGCACAAGGAATGGTACTGGCGTAATGCTGTAATGATACATTTATTGCAGTACTAGATATAATCATCAAAATATATGCGCTAAAAATGGAAAAAAATTGAAAATATTGTACCTGTCATTCGATCATTGCACGTGCCTGAAAAAGGTGGTGAGAGTGGAGTAAAAGTGGCCACAACTTATGTACTTGGCTCTTATTGAAAGAAAAGAAAGGAAAATGTTGATGATGTGGAAGGTGGGTGGGTGGAAGATAAATAAATGAGATGAGTTGGAAAGAAGAATTAGAAAGTGAATGGAGGAATGAACTTCATGTAAACATGAAGTTTTTATTATGGACAAGCTTGATGGGTTTCTATTGAAGAGCTACAGGAAGAAGGTTTGCACCCTCTGCTGCAGGAAGTGTTACCTGTTGCTCATTTGAAATTGGTTGTTGGAATTGTTGCAAGAAGTCTTCTTTTGTTTGAGGTTGGTGATACAACTTTAGCTGATGTCCATTGACTAATAGATTGAAGTGTACTGGATAAATTGTAGTCAACTAGACAGCTCCATTGTTGAAGACATGGTTTATTTCATATGGCCCCAACCATCTTGTCTGCAGCTTGCCTAGTATTTCCTTGAATCTTGAATCATATAGTATGCCCAATCGCCAACTTGAAACTATTTGTTCTTAATATGCGAGTTGTGCCACTTTTTCCTTTGCTTCTAGACTATTTCAGTGCACTCCAGGGACAATTTGCGCATTTCATCCAAGGAATTGAGATGCAACAATCACTCTTTCTATGCTGCAGGAAGATCAACATTTAACTCCCGTGTTGTCCGCAAAGTTTTGTGTTCAAATTTAATGGGTAGCATGGCTACTTTTCCATATAAAAGCTCAAATGGAGTAAACCATGTGGTGGTTTTCCAGGTTTTTCTATATGCCCAGACACCTTCTGATAGTCTACTACTCCAATCTCAGCTATGCAGATGAACTATTTTTGTTAAGATGCTTCAATTTCCCGATTTGTAACTTCAGCCTGTCCATTGGCCTGAGGATGATAGGGGCTTGACTTCTGATGTTTGATATTATATTCTTTCATGAGCTCTATTATCAGATTGGAAGTGAATTGGGTGCCTTGGTCAGTTACAAGTTCTCTGGGTACTCCATATCTGGTGAAAATTTCATCATACAAAAATTCTGCAACTTTATGATCCCGGGCATGCTTCATGGCTTTTACTTCGACCCATTTGGTCAAATAATCAGTGCACACCAGGATGTGAGACTTCCCATTGGATGGAGGGTCTATTGGGCCAATGAAGTCCATGCCTCATTTGTCGAATGGAGTTACCACCACCTATGGATTTAGGGGCATTTCATCTGATCTAGTTGGTCGGCCCATTCTCTGACATTTGTCACATTTCCTTGTGTAGCTGGCTGCATCCTTGTGAAGTGTAGGCCAGTAATATCCAGTTGTTAAAATATTTTGGGCTGTCCTTTTTGTTGCAAAGTGTCCCCCACATGGATCATTATGACATGCATGGATAATGTCATATGTCTCATCTTCTCGCACACATCTTTGCATTACTTGATCAGGTCTAGTGTAAAATAGTATGTTATCAATCCAGGAGAAATTGAAGCTTTTCTCTATGAGCAGTCTCCTATCCTTATAAGAAAAATGTGTTGACATTTTGTTAGCTGCAAGGAAATTAGCTATGTCATCATACCATAGACTTTGGACAAAAATATGAAACAAATGCTCATCTCAAAATGCATCATCTATCATAGTAGTATCTTCTTCAACATAATGAATTTTGGATAGATAATCACCTACTACATTTTCCTTTCCAGGCTTGTTAATGACAGTAATGTCAAATTCCTGCAAAAGAAGGAGCCATCTTGCTAACCTGCCTGTGATGGCAGGTTTGTTCATGAGATATTTTATTGTTGCATGGTCAGTATGAACAAAAATGGGATAAACAGTTATGTAATGACAAAATTTGTTCAGAGAATAAACTACTGCTAGTAATTCTTTCTCAGTCACTTTATAGTTTAACTCTGGTCCATGGAGGCTCTTGCTAGTGTAGTAAATTGCATTCTCTAGGTTACTAGACTTTTATCCTAGGACAACACCTATTGCGTAGTCTGAAGAATCTGTATGAATGTGAAATGGAAAAGACCAGTCAGGGCCCCTAAGTATGGGTGTAGTTGTCAATAGTGACTTAAGCTACAGGAAGGATTCATCGCATTCCTTTGTCCAAGAAAATTTGGCCTCTTTGGTAAGCAAAGTATACAAAGGACTAGCTATTTGACTAATTTTTTTTATAAACCTCCTATAGTAGCCAACATATCCTAAGAAAGACCTAACATCCTTTTTCTTTGTAGGGATAGGTAGTGTGAGAATTACCTCCATTTTCACAGGATCTACTTGGATTCCAGCTTCGGAGATAAAATGGCCCAACACTACACCTTCCTGCATCATCATGAAGCATTTCTCACTATAGAGAGACAAGTTATGTTCCTGACATCTGATTAGTACTCTTTCCAAATTCTTCAGGGCTTCCTCAAAGGTGACATCAAATGTAGTAAAGTCATCCATATATATCTCCATACAATCATGTGATATGTCAGAAAAGATGCTGATTACAACCCTTTGGAAAGTAGCCTGTGCATTGCATAAGCCAAATGGTAATAAAGAATAAGCATATGTGCCCCAGGGGCATGTGAATGTAGTCTTCTCCTGATCTTCTGGAGCAATGCTAATCTGATTGTAATCGCTGTATCCATCCAGAAAGGAGAAGTATTTCTTACCAGCCAGAGTGTCAAGGACTTGATCAATAAATGGTAAAGGAAAATGATCCTTCTTGGTGGCGTTATTCAACTCTCTGTAATCCACACATATCTGCCATTTTCCTCATTTATTTGGTACAATGACCAAAGGTGATACCCACTTGCTATCAAAGATTGGATAGATGAAACCAGCATCTAGTAACTTTTGCAATTCAGTTTTGACTATTTCTCTCAATGTTGGGTTTATCCTTCTTTGAGGCTAATGGAGTGGTAAGCTACCATCATTAATGTAGATCCTGTGGGTGTAGATTTTGGGGTTCAGACCTAGCATATCTTCGTAATCCCAAGCAAAGGCTTTCTCATGCTTACGCAATAGCTTGGTTAACAATGCCAATTGTGGGGGTGGTAACTTGTTGTTTACATGGAGATTGTGACCAGGGGAAATTCCACAGTAGTTGTTAACTCTACCATTGACATCTCAAGTACTGGGCTTGTAGCTACTTCACATGACAATAATTGGCTAATTATCTCAGGGCTTGCTGGAAAGACACAGTCCTCATAGGTACATAGCTGTAAAATTGAACTTTTGGAAACATCCTTTGCTACTATACACTCATCGGTAAGAATAATCTGTATTACATCATCTTCCTCTTGCATTTTCAGAAAAGACTATCTGTGCATCATTATAAGCTGGGCAACAGAGTTGAAATCTTCTTCCTCATCCCCTAGTTCTGGAAAAATAGGATCTCTCATGGCTGGCTGAGGCTGGACAGGAGGATAGAGTGCTAGCTTCTTTATTGCCTGACCATTTGAAATTGTCATACTTCCTGATCTACAACTAATTTTTGCATTAGTAGTGGCTAACCAAGGTCTCCCTAGGATGACTGGATAGCCAGCAAAGTTTACTTTTGGTGATAAGATTAGAAAATCAATAGGGTATTCCCATGAGTCTAAGGTGACTACCACATCCTCTATAAGACCATCTAGAGTGACTGTTGAACTATCAACAAGTTGTAACACTGTTGGAGTTATTCTCAAGCCCTCTATACTTAATCTATGCATTGTATCTTTGGTTATTACACTTATGGTTGCGCCCAAATCAACTAAAGCATTTTTAATAGATTGTCCATTAATTATCAAGTCAACTATTGGACTTCCAGGGTCTGAATACTTGGGTATAACTACCTTTCCCAACATGATATCCGCAAGTTGCCCTATTACATGAACTATTTGAGGGTCCTTATTTTTCCTTCCAGGCTTTTTAAGGCATGCTTCCTTAATAGATTTTCCATAGATAGGAACGTCTTTGATAGCTTGGAACAGAGGGATTTGGACGTGCATATTTTTCAACTACTCAAGAATATCAAACGACATTTCTTCTTGGGATATAGGTTTTTCTATGGTGAGCCTTTGTGGAAAAGGAGGGTCACTAAGGTGTTAACATCAGTTTTGCTAGATTTTTGAGTTGATTGGGTGGTATCTTGCAATGCAGCCTCTGGAAGAGGTGCTAATGCTGTAGGAGTGTCTGCAACTTCTGTGATAATAGGATGTTCAGGTGTAGGCAGAGTAGTACTAGACCTCAAATAGATATTAGATATCTCTAGTCCGTAGGTAGGATACTATTTTATATCAGTGGTATACATTGGTTGTTGTTGTTGCTTTCTATTTGGGTTAGGTTGCGGCTGAGCAGGTAATTGAGTTTTCTTTGGATTAGGGCTAGTGGCTGCAAGAGGTGACATTATTGCTAGAGGAGGGATTGGAGGTGGAAATTATGGAAAAATAGGATTTTGGTTACGCCACTGAGGAGGCCACCTCCATTGGTTATTTTTCTGCCAATTTCCTTGCAGTGGTTGCCATTGATTTTGCTGGTTAGGCCACTGGTTATTTTGCTGGTTATTCTGGGCTGGCTGAGAGTACTGAGAAGGGTTATGATAACTTTGGTTTTTCCATTGACTATTGTAAGGATTTGAAAATTGTAATGGGTCCTAAGGCATACCTTGTCGTGAAGCCCATGGTCGATGTTGAGCAGCGAAGAACACTTGCTTGTCGTCTCCTTCTATCTTCATGTACTCGATAGGCAAATGTTGATTTTCCAGGTTCGCCACCAGCTTGTATCTGAAGTCTTTCTTTTGTTTACGTTAATAAGGACAATACTCAACTAATTGTAATTCAGTGTCTACATGTTTCTTCTTAGCAGTCATGGTGTCAAGATGTGTAGTAACATCATTAATGATGTCTTGCTTGAAATCCGCGAGCAAATTAGATATCTCCAGCTTGGAAATGCCAGAACTACTCCCTTTAGTGACTGTAGACCGATATCCTTTGCTTTTCTTCCCAGTTGATCTAGATTAGTTGAGACAGATTTTCTTGAGGTCATCCCAAGAAGATTGGGACATGTCCCCACCAACCATGAGGTCCAATGCTTCCAGACAGTCATCGTTCACTCCTCTTAAGAAGACTAGTTTCTGTAAGTCCACCGCCATAACATGTTGGGGATTCTTCTGCATGGTATATAAGAAATGTGAAACATAGTCCAAGGTTTCATCCTCCTTCTATGAAATTATAAAAATGTTATCTCCCCTTGGGTCACTCCCCTTGCAATATTCTTTGTATTTTTGTAGAAAAAGAGTCTGCATCTCATCACATGTGCCTGCTGCATTTTCTCCTAAGACAATGAACCATCATAAGGTTGACTCTTTCAGGGTTGCTGGAAATAGTTTGAGTTTGTGGGCATCAGTGTTATAGTCAAAGCTATGATATAGGATGTCGAAATTGAACAAACAGGTTTCAAAATCTTCAGTTATCAGGCCATAAAACTTCAAGAGTGCAGTAGAGGGTATATTTTTGAGATTGGCATTGTTTATAAGGCTCGATAGAGGAAACAAGAAAGTAGGTTGTGCCATTACTGGAGGTATTGGTAGTTGGAGTTGCTACTGGAAAGGAATATTAGCTACAGGATTGTTAACATCAGGTGCGTTTGGGTTAGAATTATCAAGAAAGCTGGCCAAGATTTTAGTGAAAGGCCAAAGACCACTTATATCAAAAGGTTCTACCCCAGAGGAAGATGCTACAAGAAACTTGGGACTTGCATCAACAAAAGGTAACTCAGCTTCTTCAACTTGTTTGTTCAAATTTGCAGACTCTCCTGGAATAAATCTGCCATATTCGTCTCTTCTTCTTCCCCTTCGATGCATGCAAATGAATTCTTCACACTGGTGAAGAAAATTTAAAACTACAAACCAATAAAAAATAGCTTAGAAATGAAAAATGACTCAGAAAGTTTCTTAGCTTGACACCATTCCCCGACAGTGGCGCCAAAAATGAACTACCTCACAATAGGTGCTTAGTAATCATGCCCAAAACCTCTCTTAGGAATCATTTATTCAATCTAAGGATCAATTCTCCCACCATGAGGTGCATTTAGTTTGTCAATCCAGAGACATATACTTGAAATGGTATGGCACATTATGTGCACTAAGTCCCTTAAAGAGTCATTCTACCTATGCTGCAGGAAGGTAAAATACGTGAAAGGAATCTATACTAGAGCTATAGGAAAGGAAACACACCTACTCCTTACTGAAGTGAATGCTACAAAATGCAAATTCTACTTAAGCCTATTTTCCATCCGAGAGCATTCACTAAAACTATCCTTGCAGGTGTTGCAGGAACATTCACAAAGTACAATGCTGTAGGAAGAAACTATAATCTTCTATCTAGAATGCTGGAAATGCTGAAAGCAAATCTACTCTACTCTACTCTAATCCACCTCCCCAGTGGGCCCCCTTGGTTGGCTTTTGCTAATATATTAACACAGAAGATAAACCAAAAGTCACTTCATTATATTTCAAGAACTGATTACATGAGAATGATACATAAAATTGGAAAATGAACTTGTTGTGCAAGATACAATAGAACAATGTATTCCAAAATCTCTGAACTTACAAACTAACAGTCCAATCCCTATAAATAGAGGATTGAATTCTTTATTCTAAAACAAAAAAGGAACTGTCTAACTGAAACTACACCAGAGAGGAAAAAAAGGAAACGTAACAGCCCACGACATATGCAATGAAGTCTGGGTGACCAAGTCAACATGCTGGGAGCATGGAGGGAATATAGCAGCACTACATTCCAGCATTTCTGGAACAGTGGCTCCTCATTTGCAGTAGTCGTGTCTTCTGATGCCATGATGGTTATTTTTTTGCAGCTCATCTTCAACGTCCTCTTTGAATGCCATCGACCACTCTCAAGCGGCTCATACTTCCTGGCAGGTTAGTTATCATGCAAAGATATTCATACAAGTAAACTTAATTAAATTGATGCAGATATTAGAACACACATTCTGATTATTATGTGAAATACTGCAATATATATAATATTGGCAAAACATGACATATCTATTCTACCCATGGGTTTAATGGTTCTAACTGTACTTTGACATAGGTTCAACTGATTGTAAGTCCACAAATGTTTTGGTAATACTTAAAAATAGATTATAAAGATTAATATAATAGAGAAAGTAAATGGTCTCATCAGTGGCCGCACACCCAGTTTTATCCTCAGACCTGATCATGAACCTAGCACACCACTACATACCAGACAAGAGGGTGGTGATAAATAGAGCTAAAGATATCATCTTGGACCTCCAACTAGATAACATCGAGGATGTCTTCCACCTTCTGAAGGGCATAGACAAATATTATGACTTCTTGATCAACAAAGGCTTAGATTATTTCAAGAACAACACCTTGGAAGCATATGACATAATGAACCAAGAATACCTGATCCAATCCCTCCCAAAGAACAAGCTTGAGAAGATAGACATGAGGAGAGGATACCTAAAGGATGATATCCAAGTAGCCATTACCATGCTCAGCAGATTGTACGGGTTGCTCCAGTCCATCCACCTTGAAAATTGGATGATCATGTTAATTGACAAGATCAAGGGGCGAAGGGCCAAGTTTGATTGGGCCACCATCCTGAGTGATAAATTGGATGGAAAATTAATTTTGGTTAAGCACAATGCCAAATTCTACATGAAATCATACATGGTGTATTTGTTAGCAGCTAGGTCAGAGTACCTGAGGTTGGTAAAATAGGGAGCCTTTGGGAAACCAAATGCATGGACCTTCACAATATATCCCTAATTGGTAAGGAAAGCCAAGATGTATTAAGACATCCCAGATTATAGGATCGTTAATGATGCATTCATCTTTTCAATCATCCACTCAATTAAGGGTGATTATGCAAAGAGACTATTATAAGAGGCAGATGCTAAGGTAAGGGAAATAGGGGCCTTCTACATCCAGTTTAGAACCTTCACCTATATTAGAGTGGGTGGATGCACCCTCACCCCAAAGAAGATTCCCAGATACCCTTTCGACTGGGTAATTATCATAGAGATGGTCAGAAAACTCGTTGATGGTTATGAACATATTAAACACAAGAAGGAGGACTACTGGGACTTCCCCATTTCAATTGGCCCACACACTCTACAAGATATTAAGGTTTGCAAGTCCCTTGCATTTGAATGGGATGAATTCCCATTATAGTCCCTTAAAGATGGGGTTAGGCCAAGGTTTGATCCCATTGGTACCTACACCCACATCATGGGCAGGTATCGGGTTCATGAGCCTCACCTGGAGGACCACTGGATGAACTGTGTGGAAGATTATGAAATCAGGGTTAGGGATTATTTCACAATGTCCCTAATTTAGCACAAGCTTCCCTAGAGATCAAAATTCCACCCAAGACATGGGAAAAGGAGACAAATGAGGTAGTTGACCCACTAAATAATAAAGATAAGGTATATACAAGACCTATCTTAAATGATGAGGTAGACAAAGATGAGAATGATAACATTGAATTCAAGGCTAGGCACGTGGTTAAGGCCACCAAAAATATGATCAAAATGCCCTTAAAAATGGACCCCATGCCAATGAAACCATAGTTAAACCCACCAACCAAAGTGGATAAGGTACAAGGAGAAAGGGTAGTAGTACCTTAGTTCAATAAGGCAGCCCCACAAAAGTCAGGAACAATGTATGGGCATGAACGCCCAGTGGTGTATGGACCCAATCCTAAGCATAAACCATAGAAGACAAGGATTATTGACATCACATCCCCACCTTTGGATAAAGCACAAGCGAATCAAGAAGATCTCCCCACCACTAGTAAATCTCTTGATGTAGACACTACAAAACTTATTGGCATCTCAGGATAGAGAAAGAAAGTGTATAAGAGGAAGAGAGCCTTCACATCCCATCAGTTAGAAACTCTGCTAGAGAAACCAGAAGAAGAAGAATAAGAAGATGAGGATTTACCTTTAGTGAAGAGGAAAAGGTCAAGGATTGCTACCTCAAAGAAGAAAGGTCTAGAAAAAGGACATTCACATTCATGAAGATGAAGAGGCACAAGAAGAACAAGGAAACCCCCCGGATTCCATTGGTCCCAATGAATTCCTTATGTTTGACTTCTAAAATCTCATAGGGTTTGAAGATTAAGGGATAGATTCATTTGATCATTCGACCAAAGTTAATGAGGAAGGAAATGTACCACTAATTACTAAGGTTATTCTTACTCCACCTCTGTCTCATTTCACTAATCCCACAATAAACTTACCACTCATAGAAACATATATAAGCAAGGAAGGGGACACCGAGACACTTTCCTCTAGCTTAGATTTTGCAGCCACAGACAAAGAGGTAAAGGCACAAGCTATTCTAGGGTCCTTCACTTCCCAAACCTCACAAGCATCCTGGGAAGAGTCGCACAAGGATACACCAGGAGATAAGGATGTATATAAAGGCTCAAATTCTACTCATACTTAGGCACCCACTCCCCCACCTTCATTTCCAACTTCCACTCCTCCACCTTCATTTCATACTCCTACTCCCTTGCCTTCATTTCCTACTCCTACTCCTGCACCTTTTCTTCCCATATACTCTTTGGGACCAACTTACCAAATACCTCTGGTTGTCGGGACAACATCATCTTTTCAGACAAACAAAAAAGCCATTGATAAGTCTTTAGGGTGAAATAATAACAAGTCTTTCGAAGGATGTGGAGAAAACACAAGATGAAATAGGACCCAGAAGGGAATAGATTACTCCTCCACCAGAACAAATAGAAGAAGAGGTACAAAATGCCACTTTGGGAGGGAAAGATGAAATCTAAGAAGAGGTACGAGAAGAAGAGAACCCAAAACTTCAAGAGACATTAGAAAAAACAAATGAATCCAAGGAGGAGATGGAAGTCCAAAGTACATGAGGGACAACCTCAATATTTTACATCTCTCCTTACGAGCCTATTATTGCCTTTACTAAAACAACATGGTTCTCTAAAGAAATTCAACCTAGGAAGAGAGTTTATATAGAAGAAGAAGAGGACACAAACATGTCTTTCCTAGGTCAAGCCTTCCACCAAGCAAAGTCCAGTGTGCCCGCAAGGACAATGTCCTATGTCACTCAAGATAACAAGGGCTGCTAGAAAGCACAAGTGGCAGTCCTTGCAACCAGTGCCACCCAGGAAGAAATAAACCCAAAGGATTACACTTTTGATGAGATTTATTTAGAGGAGCCTAAAAGAGAAGGACACAAAAAATTGTCATCTCTGGGCCTAAAGCATGCTCTAGGTTTTATGGACAAGGATGAAGAAAAGATAAAATCACTATCTGAGAAGAATGGGTCATTATAGGACTTCATTTTTAAATTGGTACGTCCCATTGACCCAAGTTGTCCATAAGCCTCATTACATGTTGTCTTGGATAAGAAGGCTACCCCAGAATTGAAGGGATAACACATTCTTTTGTACATGCATGTACAGACTGGAAGGTTGATTTTGAGCAGTTGGGAAAAAGAATCATCAAAGCTATTTTGAGACCTTTCAGGATCATTCTCAAGGAGGCTACTAAGTTATTGGATACGATGGAAGATGAAAAAGGATTATACCTCTAATTGAGTAGATGGTATAAAGTGTTCAAGGAACTAAAAATAATAAGGAAGTAGTGCTTTTAAATTCTGGTGAAATTATATGACGGGTCAGAATTGGATAATTTTGGGATATGGACTAAGAGCATAAAAAAAAAAAGGTTTATCAAAAGTGCATGAAAAAAATCCGTCGGAGACATGAGGGAGTTATGATATGGGTGGAGAAAATAGAAGATTTCTTCACAGGCATAGATTTGGAATTATATGAGGATAGTCAGAAATAAGTCTTATCCCTGGTGAAGAGAATTATACTACAATTCAAAGGGATTATGGCAGGGGTCAATACAAAGGAGGATCTCCATCAACTCTTCAAATTCAAGGAAGAGATACAAAGAATATATGAGCACAAAGAAGAGATCAAATTCTTTGCTTCCGAGTTGATGACCTTCGAGGAAAAACAAGAGCAACACCTCAGTAATGTGAAAGAGGTAGATTACAATGAAGTGGAAGAAATAGTACAAATGCTTCAGTATGCTCCTCCAGATATCCTCCCAGAATGACTGTTCATTTTGGGGACTTAGTCAAATTTTGCAGTAAGGAATTTTGACACTTAGTCATTTTTGAAGCTTCAGAATTTCGGCCTTCCAGCCTCTGAAAGTCCAAAATTTTAGGGAGCCCAAGAAGATTTCATCTACACTTAGTGTTTTTAGCCTCTTTATTTTTTGGAGCAAAGGTCGGGGTTTGAATTTCTGTTCCATTCCAATGTGAAGAAGATTTTTTCATGAAGAAGAAGTCTTAGATTAGATTGCTTGTGGACTAATATTCATTTTGGTTTAACTAGAAGCTATCCATCAGTTGTCCACACAAAGAGAATTCCAGGCGAAGACTTTAAGGAAGAACTCAAAGATCAAAGTAAAGACTCCAGTTGGAAACGATGGAGCTCCAGTTCAGTTCTCCTTTCTTTTTGAGCAAATTTGACCCTAATTTTTAGGGTAAAATGAATGTAAATGGATCAATTATCCATGCTAACTTGTTAGTAGTTAGTTTAATAGTAGTTTAGCTTCAGTAAGCTTTAGTTTCAGATTTATTTTGTTTTTTTAGAGTAGTTGAAACCCTAGATTTGGGGTTCAATATTTTGTAAATCAGAGCATTATATATTGCATAAGAACAATGTAAAAAGGTAAGATATTTCATGCAATAAATATATAAATTTGGTGCTTCATTCGCGGTGTCATATTGTCTACTGTCTATGGGAAATTAATGCATTTGTGTTTATTTGTTCATTTCTTTCAAAGAGATTATTGTGTTTATTGTGTTTGGCTATGAAATTGATTAGATTTGAGTTTGTTGTTGCTCATCAATATTTCTATAATGAATGATTGGGAAAGATAATTCTATTGCTTCAACAATAAATCTGTCTTGTGTGTGTGCGCATACTTGTGGCTTCATGATTTGATAGATTTTGAAAATATTGCATCTTGATAAACTTTTCTCCAAATGATTTCATCTATTGGGTATAAATTTGTGACATGGTTCGATTCATATTCTATGGGTTTCCTTCTTTCTATCATTCAATTCACAAGGAAAGTTCAACAATGGCGTATGTCTGTTAGGATCTCATTTCAGTAAATTTGCTTAATTCTTGTTACCCAAGTCTTTGATCTTTTGAAAATATGGATAGATTAGATAATCATTGTAGGTATTAGAGTACATTTCATGTCATTATTGAATTACATGCATTAATGAATTGAAAAAATACAAAAAGTACTAAAATTTGTTTTGCAGCTTGAAGTCTTGAAAGTACCAACAAAGGCCTCCTCATGAACATTCACTTTTATCTTCAACTGAGATTACCAAGAGGTTGTACCATGACCATGTAGAAACTTGGGAATAAATTCATTATTTTTTCAAGAGATTAAATCGGATCTCAAATTCCTAGCAATTGACTTGTGTAAAAGCAACGCTCAACAATAAAAAAAGCTCTTAATCCAAAAGGATTCTTTAAAAGTATACGTAGTTTATATGTACTCTACTTCTGTAGGAGACAAATTGACTATAATTTTTTGCTTACTTATCCAACTAATAGCACCACCAAGCATCATGAAAATATATCCACTCATGGATCTCCTACTATCAATGTTACCTACCCAATCAGAATCTACATATCCATGAATTTGAATTGAAAATTGACTTCTAGTAAGATAATCATGAAAATATATTTAATACTCAAATACACCATTTAAATATCTAAACACTCTCTTAATTGCATCCCAATGCACCCTTCTAGGATTAGCCATAAGTCAACTAAGGGCTCCTAGTACTTGGGAAATGTGTGACCTTGTAAAGACCATATCATACATGAAGCTACCAACAACACTCATATAAGGAAATATAATCATGTCCTCCATATCAGTAGGGTAATTTGGAAAATCCTCCATTAAAATTTTCATCCATTGTAAGACTAGAACAACTAAGTGTCTGCAAAATGTCATGCTAAATCTCTTAATAAAAATTTAACATACTTATTATGGTTCATCAAAAAACTTCTACAAGCTCTATCTCTAATGATCTCAATCCCAATAATATACCTCAATGCACCTAGATCTTTCATCTCAAATTGCACTGCTAACTGAGACTTCAACTCCATGATCATACTTTTACCATTCCCAATTAAAAACATATCATCCACATATAGGACTAGGATGAGAATGTGACTCAAATTTGTAATGCACACAATAGTCATATTTAGATCTTAGAAATCTGAAAGATAACACATAGGCATCAAACTTTTGATAACATATTCTCGGAGATTGTTTCAAACCATGCAAATATTTAATCAACTTATAAATGAGGTTCTCTTTACCTTTTTCAATAAAATGATTTTGTTGTGACATGTAAATTTCCTCTTTATAATCACCTTGAATGAACTTTGCGTTGATGTCCATTTTATTGATTACATTTCATAAGATTTTTAAAATGATAACATGAATTAAATGGATGTCAACTTGGTTACAAGAGATAATATTTCACTATAATAAAAAATTTCCACCTCAGAATATCCCTTCACAACTAACCATGCTTTATTCATCTCAACTAGATACCATTGGGACCTAGTTTATTATTGAAAACCCATTTACATCTAGTAGGTTTTTGTGCTTCAAGAGAAGATACTAGATCCCATATAGCACTCTTATTCAATGCAACCATGTTTCATTCATGGTGTCTATCCAAGAATCTGAATCATGCATAAAAATAATCTCTCTAACAGTCCTAGGCTCATTAATGCTAGCAATAAAAGCAAATATGTAATTGGAATGCAACAATAAATATGCAAACCTCTCCGATTACCACCTAATATGTCTAGACCTCCTCAATTACTAATGTTGAGGTTATTCAAATTATTGATAACTTTAAGAGTTTCTAGATCTCTTGTCATCATTAGGTAGCTGGAGTGCATAGTTCATCTTTCTTCAAATTGGGTGGTACCCTAATTACATCCTTTTCCTGATTCTCTTCTTTTTGTGGTTGCAAATATAGATAATATAGATAATATTCTCTACAAGTGAATCTCAAAGCTTGTAAATTTTCACATTGACACCATAGCGTATGACAATACACATAATTGCCTTTTCCAATTTTGATACTTTTTGTTAGTAATAACTGAGAGGGAGGGGGGGTGAATCAGTGGCCTCAAAAATTTATCCTTCAAACTTAACCACCAATCAATAAATCTCAGATTATTATTTCCCTACAAGATGCATGCCATGAAATAATAATAATGATTAATTGTTTGTCGGTTTTCTCAATCAATCCTTATTCTTTCTTGATTACCGATAAGCAGTATAACTATTTACCGAAACTCAGTAAATAAGAAGAGTATATCGATCAATCCAGAGGTAGCTATGTAAGATGCAAAATAGTAAAGAAATGAATCATACACACATAACACATGAATTTTGACTTGGAAACCTTGTTAAGGGAAAAACCACTGGGACCGGTACCCCAAATTTTCACTCTTCTGAAGTGAGCCCTGTTAGGAGCCAACCCTGTTAAAGGTTACAAACACACTGTTAAGTGTGACCTTGTTAGAGGATTTTATACATAGAGGTTGTCACTTAGTATCAGGCATCTATTGCTACCATCCTTGAATCAGCCTCCTTCTTAGACTGCCAATAGGCATCGGGCAAGTCCAATGCTACTTTCATGAATCAACTTTTTTGGCACTCCTTGAGATGTACCTCAATATATAGAAGATTGTTAAGTTCTGCTCGGTTAAGAGACTTGATGCTCGAATGGTTAAATTGAAACACTATGACATATTCATATTGCAACTTGAATTGCAGATTTTTAGATCTATTTTGATAACATTATTTTTCCATTAGTACACTTCGTGAAAAACATTGACAAAGATTACTGGCAGACTATAGAGATCACCGGCAGACTTCAAGCATTACCGGCGAACAACGAGCATACCCGACAGAACACAGAGGTCATGAAAAATGCTAAGTATAGAATCGACAAGCATCACCAGCGACTACAAGCATCACCGGTGACAGTTTTTTAGAACAAACCCGACAGGAACATAAAAGGCATACCCAATGACAAGTTCAAGAAAGGAACACCGACGACCAAGAAAACTGACCGTCAGAACCGACAGTCAGTTAGAGAACCCACAAATTGTGGATCTTATTTTTACACGATGAATAAAACAATGTAATTCTATTTATAGAGTTTTTATTTGTTTTAAATCGTAACTTGAGGGTCAAGCAAGCTTTATGTAAATGTTTTATTAAAGTATCCTAATGGATCTAAAACATATCTAACTAAAGATCAAGGTCAAGTTGTAAACCTTGGATCTAGAGTTAACTTGTGATGCATGAATCAAGAATTGATCCTAATTTAATATAAATAGATGTTCAAACTCAATTGTGAAAGAAGAATTCATTATTATTGATAGCCACACAGAGCATCTAAGGAGTAGAAGGCAGAAATCATGCAAAGGTCACAAATAGAACACATCAGTTGTCAAGAACACATAGAGGCTACCGACGAGCAGATAAAGGTATCATTCAATCATGGAAGGATGATTACTTATATATATGAAGCTTAATTGGATCTATTATCAGCAGTTGAAGATTGCATACATCATCATATCAAAGACTTATGTAGTTGCATTCTAAGAAGTGCATCACATCTAAAATCCTTTTGTAGAAGGTGGACTTAACAGTTCTTTACAAATCTCTTAACATAGTGCACACTTAACAGTGTTGCTAAAGCTTCAAACAAAGTAGATCTTAACAGGTCTCCATTGTAATACTCCTAACAGGGTAGGTCATCAGAAGTGACCAATTGTAAGCCTTAACTGGCCCCTTTTTATCTACAGATAGTGAAGTCTTGTGGGTAACAATCCCCACCGTAGTTTTTACTTCCTAACAGGAGTTTTTTGTGATATCATATTTTGTGTCATGTGTTATCTATTTTCATGAATGTTTCTATTATGGTTACATACTAAAGATTTTATGATATGATTGCATATACATAAAGAAAGATGAACAGTTAGATAAGATAATTTACAAACTAATGATTAAGGGTTAATGGGCTAACCAAGAAAAGTTTTAGAGGTACTGTTTCACCCCTCCCCTCTCAGTACATCATCTCAATATAATTCCAAAAATTGGTATCAGAGCTAAGTCTCTCTCTAGAAAATCTTAAAGACTTGAGAGAAAAGATCGGAGCAATGGACAAGTTCAGACTGGATATGACTATTGAGAATGAGCAGTTACAAATGAAAATAAACTATGAGCAGTATAAGGAGGCAAAAATAAAGTTGAGAAAACTTCTTGATGAAAGAAAGATTATGGCAACCAGGCTGAATGAGAAAGACTACAAAGAATTGGAAATAATAGATTACTTTGAAACAACGGAATCATCAATGAGCAAAGCTTTAGACACATTAGGTGAATAAATTACAAGTATACAAGAGATCAATCTACATCTGACAGATCAAATCAAGATGCTACAAATTGGTCAAGAGACTCAAATGGTAAAAATGATTGATGAAAGAAAAGCTGAAAATGAAAGAACACTAGCCATTGATGATAGGAGGAAAATTACAGAGAAACTACAAGAGAAAGAATCAGAGATTCTAATACTCACTGAGCATTATCATGAGGTCACCAACCATATTATTCTTATGAGTCAAGAAGAAAACAAATTAAATACAGAACTCATTGAAAGAATACAGATCATTGGTGAGCTAAGAGAAGAGAATGAAAAATTGAAGCATGAAATAAAAGTCCAAAATAAACACAACGAATTAATTAAAAAGGCTAAGGATAGAAAAAAAAGGATGGATGATTATCTTGATGGACAAAGAAGAGTCAACAACTACACAGGATTAGGGTACAATGAGAATGGTGAAACCTCTAATCAAACAGATCAGAGGAATGCTTTCACAACCCCAAGATCCAAAAAGTGTTAGAATAGTCTCAAAGGATAACTGAGAGGGGGGGGGGGGGGGGGAATCAGTTATTAGNGGGTGAATCAGTTATTAGTAACTTCAGTTCTTTTTACTTCTTTAACTTTAGAATACAAAAAAGTAAATGCTTAATCACATAACACAATATTCAACACACAATTTGATTACGAGGAAACCAAATGGTAAAAACCCCGGTGGGAATTAACACCCACAATAAACTATACTTGTTTGTAGTAATCCCTATTAGAAGATATTTTAACCCTGTTAGGAGTTGTACATTACAATTCAATAAGTATAGTGACCTGGTTAAGGTTCGGACCCTGTTAGAAGTCTTTTACAAATAACCCTGTTAGGGGTGGTGGACTCACTGTCCAAAAGCTCACTGCTTGATGGTGAAGGCTACAACCTTCTATATAATAGATATGCACTATATCTGATGATGAACTATAGAGTAG
>MU226117.1:2463895-2480629 GCA_018584345.1 Thuja plicata
AGAGGGGGGGGGGGGGTGAATCAGTGGCCTCAAAAATCTATCCTTCAAACTTAACCACCAATCAATAAATCTCAGATTATTATGTCCCTACAAGATGCATGCCATGAAATGCTAATAATGAATAAATGTCTGTCGGTTTTCTCTGTCAATCCTTATTCTTTCTTGATTACCGATAAGCAGTATAACTATTTACCAAAACTCAGTAAATAAGCAGAGTATACCGATTAATCCAGAGTTAGCTATGTAAGATGCAAAATAGTAAAGAAATGAATCATACACACATAACACATGAATTTTAACATGATAATCCCATTAAGGGAAAAACTATTGGGACTGGTACCCCAAATTTTCACTCTTCTGAAGTGAGCCCTGTTAGGAGCCAACCCTGTTAAAGGTTACAAACACACTATTAAGTACGACCTTGTTAGAGGATTTTATGCATAGATGTTGTCACTTAGTATCGGGCATCTATTTCTACAATCCTGGAATCAGCCTCCTTCTTAGAATATCAATAGGTATCAGGCAAGTCCAATGCTACTTTCATGAATCAACATTTTTGTCACTCCTTGAGATGTACTTCAATATATAGAAGACTGTTAAGTCCTGCTCGGTTAAGAGACTTGATGCTTCAATGGTTAAACTGAAACACTATGACCTGTTCATATTGCAACTTGAATTGTAGATTTTCAGATCTATTTTAGTACATTACCTCTCTGACCAATGTATCAATTCAATCCTTGTGCTCCACACTTTCTTCTTTTTGATGTTGTGCTCATTGTTCGTCGGTGTCTGCAGAATTCCTTAGCTCTCCTTCAGCTTGTTTGATTAGCATTGCATGAAGTTTTTCTTCATCAGTTTCTCTTCAGCATCCTCTTTCTATTCACTCCCCTTAATCCCACTCATAAATAAATTAATCTTGTCTCTCATATAGACATAATATTCATTGTTTCTTGGTTCTTGATTCTTGGCGTGATAAACAATCTAGCCAATTAGATTTAAAGGATAACTCCTGATTTGTCTCGTAGATATCTTCTTTCCAACTGTACAAATCATATTTAAATCAATTAGTTACCTTTGGTAAAATAAAACAAAGTAGACAACCAATTAAGTCTATATTTAGCTCTGCTAGCTAAATATTTTTTCATTTTCTGAACTCTTTGTTCTGTCGACCACCACTGCAGTTATTTATCAGTGACAACTAAATGATTTTTCGGTGAGACTCCAGTTAGCTTCATGATCTCCATCCATCATGCATCATTAAAATTTTACTCATCGGGCAACTCTGTAGCTTTGGTTGTCGGACAACCTTCTGACTTTTCTCATCGAGAATTCTGTAGTTTTTCTTTGTTGGACAACACTATGCTTCTGATCATCGGTTATCATTGTGACTGTTCTTCTTTTCTCTATCTGACGGTTTGCACTCCATCGGTGTTGTTTGTCACTTAGTGAATACTTGAATTTTATGCATTGTTAAAAGCATAACTTTGGTTCCTTTTGTTCTCTGAAGTCTTTGGCATTATGTACATGACCGTACAGATGATATCAAGTTGACATCAATGACAATACAGTCCATTAACTGATTTAATGACCTACATTATCTTCACCTTAACATTATCAAACATTCAATCAGTTACATGTCATCAACTTTTCTCACTTTGTACATGAGAATATGCCTTACAACATTGAGGGATTCTTACCAAACAAGGCCTTCATGATTGTCTTTTCAACAAGCACCAAATCCAAAGATTTTTTAATTAGATAACATGTAGTGGCTACAAATTTAGTTGAGGACTTGTGTTTAGGAAAAGTACTAGTCAAAATAATCCTATCCCTCTCCATCACTCTTATCTTTTGTTAGGATCAAGGAAACACACACAATTAAGAGGGGTGGGTGAATCAGTTGTGTCCCAAAACTTTTAAACTTTAACCGACTTATTATCCTTAATCTCAAATTTGAATGATAAACATGAATGCAAGATCACAACACATAAATAAACACATAACACCAAGATTTTTGATGTGGAAACCTGGTTAAGGGAAAAACCATGTTGGGGATCAAACCCACATGATGATGTACTCTTTTAAAAGAACCATACCCTATTAGGAGTATTACAAAGGGGAACTCGCATGCATTCAGGCATACTTCCTATAGCTCACTAATCAAAAACATCAAGGGTTTCAACCCTAAAGGAAGGCTCACTGCCTTACAACAATATCTGATTACAAAGAAAATAATCCAAACTCATGAACTGACTGATAGCGTCTTATTTATTCCAACACAATTCCAATGAAGTACACAATCACTACCTCAATTGTAGATTCCATTCATACTTCTTCGTACAACATCTTAACATTCACTCTCTCAACTCTCATGCCTTCACAATCATAAATGATTACATATTTATATAAATCACATCAATTTATATCTACTAGGTTGGCCAGGGATCTACTTACAAAATATTAATCCATTACAACTCAATACACAATACAATCCATTTAATGTCAACTAAGACATAGTAATGATCAATAAAAACATCTTCGAACACACTCTAGATCCATAAATCATGCCACGATCCTTCACAACACACTATACCATCATGTCAACCAAGAACAACAACACGTCGCATGAAAATCACCAAATCTGATCACATACTCTAATGTGATCCAACAACATGAATATGCCACAATCTAGAACATCAGCAAGAAACATGAAATGCCACGACATCAGTAGGAACAACTTTATCTCAAAATTCACACTTATCTCTGCATTATTCATTAAGAACACTAATCAACAACCTTTGTCACAAAAAAAAAAAATATTTCAAATGTCCAAACCATGAACCAATTGAGCCGAGGACACACATCCATGTTCCAAACTCACCACCAGGTGAGTAACCAAGAATATTGCATAACCAATCCACACCGATCATATAATTGCAACATTGTCTCTTCCTGAATAACCAAAGTACCAAACTCTGATAAACCAATAATAGTTCACTCAAATAAACATGAAAACCTCTATAAATTGACTTAGGTCAACTTAAAACATCCTTGAAACTGTATGTACGTTCACATAATTTGAGATTCAATATAGTAGCCACACCATTCGAATCTTCTCACTGAACATACTAGGAAAAATGTCACCAACAATAGGAATATGTTGACATCAATGACAAAACATCAATGTCAACACATATATGAATAATCTACCAACAATATTTATCCCCTCTTTTCTTCATAATTTCTCCATTTGGCATGTTTATGTTATGGGCCTGGTTAGGGTTGAAAATGGTTTTCCCTGCTACTATATCTTTCAATTTTTCATGGTACTTAGGCCTGGTTCTAAAACCCTAAGGTGGCTTATAAAACCCTTGCTATCATTTTGATCATAAACCCTAGGTGTGATTTCTATGTTATAAAATGAAGTTACTTTTTCATCCACTTAAATCACTTAAGACCCATGTGATTTTAAGTTGTCGTCAAGCGGGGCCACCTTTTAATTTTTCCTAAGTCTTAGTGGGGCTTATGTTTTTATTTTATTCCCTAAGTCTAATGTCCCCGCAGTGAATTATCCCTTTTCCATGTGTCATGCAAGTCTCATTTGATCTAGCGGTTGGCATGATCCCTTAATCACGAGATGCAACTTCTTTATCTTTCAAGGCATCACACTGTGATGCCAAGTGTCCATCCTTCAATAGCTAGCGATGATGATCTTGACTGTTTGATCTATTTTAATCTAGTGGCAGGTGTTATGCCTTGAATTTAAGATTCTCGATAGATAAATTTTGCGGGTTTACGCTTGTGTGTCATATGGAAAGTGGTCAAGCTTATAGTTGGTTTAATGACCCATCAGATCTGATTTGATCGTGCAGTTTGCGTGATTCCTCTATGCCAAAGTTGAAGTTTTTTTATCAATCATGCGATCATGACCTTGTGCCACATGAAGGTAAGTGGGACCAAAGATGCAGGGTTACCAAGGTAGTTTTTGGATAGTTAGATCTTTTAGATCTAACGGATGACGCTTTACCGCTGAGAGGAGTTGAAAGGTGGATATTGTTCATGGCTTTGCAATAGGAGGAAATGTAGCCAATGGTGGGAAATAGTAAATATTGCAAGTATTATGGTGGGATTGTTAGATATATTTTCATTGCATGGTGTGCGTGATCCCGTGGATGTAAAGTAATTACAAGTTATCTATTGTGGGTTTAAAATAGGCAGACACGTAGAAAGGTGGCCGAGCTCAGGGAGGTTAATCTGTGGTTAAATGTATCTTGATCATGCGGTGGGTGTTCAACCTCAAACAAAAGGTGTTCAAGAGATATTGTTCAAGGCACTACGATGGAGCGACATGTGTCCAGATCTGATCGGTTGCTCGTGGGTAACTTAAAAAGAGATCTACGACTATGTTTTAAAGGTGGCATAAAGTTCAAATCTAGGTCACCGATGATGTATTCTGCACCCACTATAGCCATTGGAGTGGACATTCAAAATTTTAAATGTTTCCATCAGTGTTTTCAAAGTGGTAGACTATGTCTTATGCGACAAAGCAATAAATTTTTCAATTTGATCTTCTGGGTCATTTTTATGTGGTCAAAGGATGTTGTCTGGATGGAAATTTGACTCTTTAGAGTGCATTTATGGGGAGAATATTTTTTTAGGGTTTATGATTAGTTTTTTAATCCTTTTTAAAACCCTAGTTCTGTCCTTTCTATTCTTTTCCATTAATGAAAGGTCCTTTCCAAAGTTATATAAAAAGGAGACCAGGTTGTGTTCTTGAGGAGCTGAGCTTTACAAGAAGGGTTAGTTGGTGTTTTGTAGTTCTGAAGGGCCAAATATTCCTAGGGTAATTAATGTAAACAAAACATTCCATTCATTGTTCCTTCTACAGAGATTTATTCTTCAGTTTCCCAAGATGGATGGTGACCATATCTGATTCTTCAACAAGATGAATTAAAGAAAGGTCTCAACTTGCTGATGACAGAGCTGCTTGGTTGTTGAAATGAATTAATTTCCCCTGTCATATCTAAATTGTTTAGCCCTAACCCTAAAGGATCTGAAGCTTGTTGCAATCCTTGTTTCTATAAAAACATTTCCAGGATCACTTTGGAGGGATGGGAATTTTATGCCAAAAAAGGCTTGTAAAGCTCTGGATATTTTGATTAAGGCTATCAATGGTCTCCTTGGATCTAATTTCATATGTAATTGATGTTTTGATATCAATAGATGTATGTACTTCCTATCATTTGTGTGATTTGATTGAATAGTTTTCTTTGTTCCAGCTTGTATACTCCTTTGGATAGGTTGTTAAGGATATTTCAGTCCATCACTTTGTAAGGAAGAGTGTCTAATAGGTTTAAGGTTTCTTTCAAGGAGAGAATTAAAACCCTTAAGGTAGTTTCAGTGAGTAGATGGTTGTAACAGATTTGATGATTATTTTTGCTTTTAATAAGTGTGAATGGATTGCGTAAGGCATAGTTTGATTCAATGATCATTTGCAGGCTTTACATTTGATGCATCTTTGTTATTAAAGATATTTGCATATTAAGTGACTCCATACCCATTGGATTTGGGACTAGTCTATGTTAGATTGTGTGGTTCCCATCAAATCCTTATACAAATCGTTATCATTTACATTTTATGTTACATCTACCATGCCTGTCTATTTGACAAACTACTAAATATTGAAGGAAGAAGTTAGGTAGACCCACCTGAGCTTGTGAAGCTCAAATTGAAGGATGATTTAATCCTTGTTAATTGGACTTGTTTCTTGGAATAATCAAGATTTGGGTTGCATAGAGTCAAGCATTGCTTCTATAAAGGATTTTGCAAGAAAAAGATCCAACACCCTCTAACCTCATTATGTTGTGGGGTGTATGGAGAGTTTTGTGTCTCTCAATCTTATGGCTTTTACAAGAACTTGTCTAATTATACTAAGAAAAACTCACCAGCTTTATCAGTCCTCGAACACTTAATTTTTCTACTATTTTTGTTTTCAACAAAGGATTTGAATCCTCAAACTAACTAAATACTTTAGATTTACTTCTAAGGAAATAAGAAAATTTCCTATACTATAGTCATCTATGAGTGAGATAAAATAGAAAAATCTATACAAAAAAGAAACTTTCACATGACCAAACACATATACACATGTAGGTTGATATCTCTAAGGGTCTCCCTGAGATAATTACTCTGGTTTCCCCTTTGGGTTCTTGGACTCAGAAGTTAGATTATGAGGGAATCCCTTTCCGATGTAGGAAATGCCACATGACTGGTCATCTTGCTGCTCGGTGTCTTTCCGATAAAGTTAAATTGAAGAAAAATCCTTCTTGGTGGTTGGGGGCTTCTGACCACCATTACACGGTCCATAAATTTACTAATGGGGGTTTGGTTTTTGGCTCCTCCCAGGATGTCCATGCACAGGATGATGCTACTGATGCTATTTTAGAGGTTTAAACTTGTGGTGCTATCCTCTCGGGTGCTTTCGTTATTCCTGACCGAAAAGTTGAGACTGTTTCTGGTCTTGCTATCTTGAATACTGGTGTTGTGGTTTATGTTGTCTCTGTCTCTCCAATGGGGGATTTGGGGACTGGTGGTGGTGTTGTACCTGTCCCTTCTATGGATGTTGGTATGGCCAGCCCTATCTCTTAGATGTTTGTTGGTATTTCTTTGGCTGGGCAGAATGATGCTCTGAAGGTGGAGGATGGATGGACAACAGTTAAAGGAAAGAAAGTTAAGTCCTCCACACCTTCTTTTGATATGAATTTAAGATCTCAAAAGGGTGGGCCAAAATGTAAATCTTGATAGCCCTTCGTGGGCTTATTAGTTTGGTCGTAGTTCCACTTTGTGAGGGATTTTTTGTTAGTTCCCTTTGCCTTGTCTGGTGGTGATCCGCAGTCTTTCTTGTTTGTCCCCTCAATGCTCTATCTTTCACTATCTTTATTTGTATAAGGTTTCAGGTCCTTTCAAAACCTATTATTACTTAATCAAAACACATCTACATGTATGTAATCCAAAACCCTATAAGACTAATGAAAGATAGAATAAAAATAAATATGGTGTTCTTTTCCATATATACAATGTTCACAAAAGTCAAACTCAATACTACAATCATCAAGGCCTTCAACAAAGCTTTTATTTTTAGGGTTCTAAGACCCTTCTCGGCAATATGGCCAAGTCTCTGGTTCCATAATGTTGTTTCCTTTGCTGGGAATACCCTTAGATACCCATAAAACACAACCATCAAATATAGAAACCACAATCTTATTCTTTGCATGATTTGATGGCGAAGATGAAGAATTGAGAGTCCTTTTCTTGGAATCCAGAAAATTAATATTGTAATGAACTATCTGTGTATCTAGATTATACAAGGTGCCAATATGAACATCCTCAACAACCACCATAAATCCTATTTTCATTTGACATAATCCACTTTTGAAAAATAAATGTTAGATTCCTTCTAGGATTATTTTCATGTTTTCAATAATTTGGAACATACCCACGTCATGGAGGGTCCAGTTGCTATGAGAATGCAACTTTTCTAGCAACTTTGTAAAAGTTGTCAAAAATGCAATTTTACATTTTGACAACATTTCTTGTCACATTTTATATTTTCATTCCCAACGGCTCCAACTTTCAAATTTTGGCTTGGAACCATTGGGGATAGAAATATTTATCCCAAATCATTCATTTTGAAGTGGTTGGGATGATTGTATGGAGTTTGAAGGATTGAAAGTAATTAAAACTGTTTAGATTTCCTGCAAGAACTTGAGGTACAGATATGTACAGACTTACTATGGCCTCATACTGATTTTTAAATCTTATAAACTTTCATATATTTCATTTAAAGTTGGTTTGAGGAGTTGAAGTGACCTAGGGTGAAAGTTATTCAAATTCTTAGTGCACTATTTTGTAAAATTTTGAGAAACCCTTTGAAATAACGTGTTGTGATTCAAATGGCCATAACTTGTATGCCCACCATAAAAAAAATGATGATCTTCTTTGGAATACAAGTTAGGCCCATTTATTTTAAGTTTCCTAAATCTATGGTTTTGGAAGTGCAGGGGTCGAGTGGAAATTTGATGCCCTAGGTGGACATTTGGATGTGTCCACCTACTGTCTAATTGAAGATGTTCAATTTTTGAGAGATGGGTGTTGAACCAAAGGATGTAACTTTGGATTTAGTGATGTTATGGACACCCCTTGAAGTTGAGATTATTATTTTGGAGAAACAAAAAGTTGTGATGGTGATTCCTTTGTAAACCTATTCCTTTGTAAACCTAGGCCTAATTGCCCCATTAGGTCTCTGGTCATTTGTATAGTTGAGTCCTTGGTTGTGAGACTTAGGAGAAACCAAATTATGAGATTATGGAGATCCTAAAAGGGTATCAAGAACAGGATTTTTTTTGTTGGTCCTTTGGGAAAATTTGAGTTTGTGTCCCAAAAACCAGTCGAACAGGGCTACTAGCCTAAGTAGGTTTTCGTGAAGAAAGTGTCAATGGAAGGGATGTATGAATTATTCTAATGCATGGTTTGGGTTGTTTGGGCTATCTTGAGACTACATGTAGTGGAATTGAATCATATGAGTTTAGGGGGAATTTGAGGGTGTATGGTGCAGGAGCACCCAAACATGATCAAAGTGATGAAGGATAACATGATGGAGTTAGGAGTGTGTGGATGTTTCCATTTATGTTGATGTTTTCATATTTCAATGTTTGTACTAAGGATTCCCTAATTCGTAACTCAATGTCATGGAATGGTGTATTATAAGCCACCATGGACATATGAGCCAACAGGCATTAGTTGTAGTCCTTAGGGGTTTTAGAGTCCTTCTAGGATTGTTTTCATTTTTTCAATAAGTTGGAACAGACCCATGTCTTGGAGGGTCCAGTTGTTATGAGAATGCAACTTTTCTAGCAACTTTGTAAAAGTTGTCAAAAATGCAATTTTGCATTTTGACAATATTTCTTGTCACATTTTGCATTTTCATTCCCAATGGCTCTAACTTTCAAATGTTGGTTAGGGACCCTTGGGGATGGAAATATTTATCCTGAATCATTCATTTTGAAGTGATTAGGATGATTGTACAGAGTTTCAAGGATTGAAAGCAAATTAAAACTATTCAAATTTCCTGCAAGAACTTGTGTTACGGCCATGTACAGAATTACTATGGCCTCAGGCTGATTTGTAAATATTATGCTCCTTCATAAAATTCATTTAAATTTCTTTTGAGGATTTGTAGTGATCTAGGGCAAAAGATATTCAAATTTAGTGCACTAGTTTGTAGAATTTTGAGAAACCCTCTGAAATAAGGGTTTGTGATTCAAACGGCCATAACTTGTATGTCCACCATAAAAAAATTGATGATATTCCATGGAATACAAGTTAGGCCCATTTATTTTAAGTTTCATAAATCTAGGGTTGTGGACGTGCAAGGGTCAAGTGGAAATTTGATGCCCCAAGTGGACATTTAGATGTGGCCACCTACTGTCTAATTGAAGATGTTGAGTTTTTGAGAGATGGGCATTGAACCAAAGGATGTACCTTTGGATTTGGTTATTTTGTGGATGCCCCTTGTAGTTGAGATTCATTTTTTGGAGAAACAAAAAGTTTTGATGGTTGTTCCTTTGTAAACCTGGGCCTAATTTCCCCATTGGGTCTCTGGTCATTTGTATATTTGAGTCCCTGGTTGTGCGAGTTAGGAGAAAATACTTTAGGAGATTGTGGAGACCCCAAAAGGGTATCAATAATTGGATTTTTTTTGTTGGTATTTTTGGAAAATTTGAGGTTGTGTCCCAAAAACCAGCCGGACAGGGATACTAGCCTAAGGAGGATTTTGTGAAGAAAGTGTCAATGGAAGGGATGCATGAACTATTCTAATGCATGGTTTGGGTTGTTTGGGCCATTTTGAGATTAAATCCAGTGTAATTGAATCATTTGATTTTATGGGGAATTGGAGGGAAATTAGATGTCAAATAGGCCCTTAGACCCTTAGTGGGAAGGTATATGTTGTAAAAGGGTCTTTGAGTCCTGTCCTATGTTTTATAGGAATGTTTTGGGAGAACATAATGAGGTGTTTTGAGTAATTTTTTAGGGTGTGTATTCTTTCAATTTAACCCCATATTAGAGGGATAGTGGTTAGTTGGGGGATAGGATACCTAAGTTGTGGAATGATCTGCATCACTTTCCTTTGCTAGGAATACCCTTAGATAACCAAATAGAACAACCATCAAATGTAGAAATCACAATATTATTCTTTGCATGATCTGATGGTGATGATGAATATTTGAGAGTCCTCTTCTTGGAATCTAGATAATTACTATTGCTATGAACTATGCATGCATCTAGATGATACAAGGTGCCAATCTGAACACCCTCAACAAGTACCATAAATCCTATTTTCATTTGACATACTCCACTTGATAAAAAAACTTGTACACCCACATTACTTAGTTTTCTCACTGAAAGAAGGTTTCATGCAAACCAAGGATATGTGAAACACTTTCAATCCCCTTCACTTTTCCATCATACTCTTCACACTTCAAGAAAAATTTGTACGAGAGGTCATGTGGAAAGAGTTACCCCAGTCTATCAACCACACGTCTTTTGATGCATATGTTTCCAAAGCTAGCATCTGCATCATTATGAGATGACATTTTTAATTTCATAATAAGAGAAATCCTTTTTATCTTTCTATTTTTTCTCCTCCTTGCACTCTTTACACATATGACCATATTTTCTACAATTCCAACATTCACATTGGACTTTTTACAATGAGAATTATATCTTCCCAAATACTTGTATTTACAATTCTTTCCCTTCTTCTTTCCTTTCTCCATTTACCTACCACAAGAAACTAGGGCCTCCTTATCAATCTCAAAATATTACCTTCGCATATCTTTAGATAAAAATGTAGAAACCACATCCATCCATCTTGAAAGTGGTTGTTGTGTTTCCAATGTGCATGACAAGGTTATCCAATGAGTCCAAAAAAGAACATAATTAAATCATGCATTTATCTTGATCATCAATATTCACGCTAACATAACGCAATTGGGAAACAAGCATATTGAATGCATTCAAATGATCTACAACAAATCCTATTTCCTACATCTTCACAACTTCTGTCTGAAGTAAAACTTATTTTCCAAAGATTCCCCGTAAAAAAATATCTCCAAGTTTCTTCCAAAGCTCAAATACAGTCTTCTCTCCATGACCATTTAAGAGCATACAATCAGTCAAATAAAGTCTTATCAAACCCTTGGCTATCTATTGTATTGTATTCATGAATCTTGGCCTGTAATTGAGGTTTCATTGAAGAAACATTTAGTGATATGCAAATATTGTATTATGTTGTCGTTGATTTCAAACTTGATTAGAGATGTAGTATTTTGATAATTGATGATTATTCTGAAATGATGAATTTATATCCAAGTGTTTGTATAAGATTTTGGCTAAGTATGTCTATTCTAGTAGACAATATAACTGACATAGTATCAATATTTTGGTCTTCTTTGTTCCACATTATAATATTTTGGTTTGTGGTTCTAGGAATTTGTTCTTGGATGTATAAAGAAGATATATTTTAGGTTTAAAGTGATAATACCCTCCCCAAGTGAATTGGAAAAGTTTTGTGTGTTTGACTATAAAGAGATAGAGTACCTACTGATGGGGACATTTTATAGTTCTTTTTATATTTTTTTATGAAATTTTTTGGACTCATTCATCTATTTAAGTCATGTCCTTGATACTGAAGACTTTCTGTTTTGATATTTTTCAAAGAGATGTGCTACACACACACACACACACACACACACACACACACACACACACACACACAATCTGTAATATGGTTATATAGAAATATATGGAGTTAAATGTGATAAAAAATATGTTTGGATGTTGTGTATATGGTTATCTATTTACTAACTAATTTTTCAACACAATTCCTATGGATTTTGGTTGGTAAACTTCCTGCAGCCATTGGCTATACAAATTTGAATTAGTCTCATGAGTCTAAGAAACTTTGTTGATATGTCGAGTGATGAAGACATTGAAGACTTGTTCTATCTCCAATTTTTTGGTTTATAAAAAATTATTTATTATTTATGATGACCCGTATGGAGTTAAAAAACATGTTTCAATTGATTATAGTTATAATTCTTGTTGACCCCTAAGAGGCTCAAGCCTAAATACAGGTAGTCAGGAAGCTTCACAAGAGTGGGACAAGGGTGCGCCCTATAAAGAAAAATTTAGGGTTTTAGAAGTTGACTCTTTGCGTTGGGGTTTGAAGGAAAGGGAAAAGAGCCTTTTCTCAAGAAAACTAGGCTAAGGGAGGTGAAACACCATAAAAAATATTTTACAACAGGGTTAAGAATGTGTACGATATCATTTACAGAGGTTTGACCATCCCTGGTTAGAGATTCATATCTTTACCCACAAATAAATGATGTACCATAAACCCTTCATTGTTGGATGCGAGAACCAAATGCCAAATTCAAAAGACATATGACAAAGTATTTAGATCCTAGCCTTGGGAACCACCTACAGGGGTCTAAATAAAGACGCAAAAATCCTAAGGAGTGTATAGATCCTTCCACCCACAAACACAATATAAGAGAAGCATAGAGTACTCTCTCTGAGAAGAAGTTAAACAAGAGACACACAAAAAGTGTTCTTACTTCTAGACAGAAATGGCTCCTATAAGGATCAAGTAAAGGAAAAATAACCCCCAAAACAAATCTTCCTAATGAGCAAGCTATAAATGGTACAATTTGTCTTATGTGTTAGGTGTGTTGTGAGGAGAAAGAAATATTCATGGCCACAAATACACCTAAATAAATAGAAAATAACCATAAAAACATAATAAAATTGGATCAAAATCCTAAAACATTAGCACAAGACACATTAATTAAAAAAAAGAGAAAGGCAACACAAGCACAGTCCATGTAATTTATAAAGAGAAATATGCCAAGGATGAAGAGTAAGCTCTAGGGTACAGATGTTACAACATACACCTTTGCCTAAAGAGCCATGAAGTCCTTTCTCAATGGTGCAAGAGCACCCCTCCCAAGATGTATCAAATTAGATTTTATAGGCCTCAAGTCCCTAAGGGATCATTGGATACAAAACAATGTGATAAGATCCATTTGTAAGACCAATTGACAAGTAGGCAACTCTTATAAGTCACTTGGTCAACCTTGGTCAAAGGATAAAAAATTACTCTAGGACATGTTTTTGTGTGGTATTTTATCCTTTGGATCCATTTGGGGTCCATAATATATCTTAGAATGCATAAAATGCCTTAGGAGCAAAAGTTTCTCAAAAAGATGTAAAATTACAAAAGTTGCAAAATACAACTTTGCAAGAAAAGTTGCAATTTGAGCATTTTGGCTTTCTAACTTCCCCAAAGGTCACATCTGTTTGAAAATTTTTGGGAATATTTGATGAAGCCTATATATTCCTAATTGAATCAAATTCAATCAAGGAGGAGAAGAGGAGTGGAATGTATGTAAGTTTTGGTGTCAAAGAATAAAGACAAAATTTTGGTTTATACTATATCCTGCAAACTTTCATGGTGTTTGGAAACATAAGTTTTGTTGAATAATTTGAAGATATACATGGTGGGAAGGTCCTTTGAAATAATTTTCTAATAATTCTATTGTAGGGACTCAAAGAATCCATTTTTAGGAGTTGTTGATAGATTCTCTGTCAGACACCCGTTGGTGTTCAGAATAAGAGTCTCATACATAAATGGCCCTAACTTGAAATATCACCAGTGGATCACCACGAAGACTTGTGGAATGAAAGTTAGGGAAATGTGTTGTAAGATTCCAAAGTTTGGGGACTGGAAGTCATCAGAACCTATTAGTAAAACCAAGCCCTAGGCTAAGCGTAATCATGTGCTTGGTCATAGTTTCTGAAGATTGAGTGTGCAGGAGGACTTTGAGAGTGGATCGATTGAATCCAACAGTGGATTGTGTGTATTTAAAATAGAAAAGTATTAACTATCGATAAGAAGGAATATTATCGACAAGCCTTATCAGTATAAGAAGGTCATCTATCGGTAAAAGGGGGGAAAGAACACTAGAGTAGACAAGAAGGAAGAATAGGAAACCATGTCCACTCTCTAAAAAAAGGTTTCCTTCCTAGCACACCTAGATGAGTAATAGGTCAAAGGATAGATTGGCCTTTAAAATGACATTGAAAAATAGAGATTATTCATTGGAATTTTTTTTAGATGAATTGGGAAAGGTAGTTTGAAGTTGTAGAGTCCTTTGTCAGAGATCAACCCCTTTAGAGGGTTGAGGAACCTATCACAAGAAGGTTGAACCACCTAGACATAAGGCCTCTAAATCAAGTGGTATTAGAGATTAGGAGAAGCCTTAGGGAAAGTGTTGTGTAATCATGTCTGTACACAACTTAGAGGTAGAATAGTCTACAAGGATGCATACAATGGTAACAAATGTTAAACTTGCTAAGATAGTGCAAGGTTAGAGAGAAGAGATAAGTAGTTTGAAAGGCAGAGTTGATAGGAGGGAAGAAAGGTACTCAAAGAGAGAGGAAATGGGAGAATAAGAGGAGACCCCTGAGAAGGAAGAAGAAGAAGAGGTTCATGTAGAAAAAAGATACCTTGTGAATCCCCTCAAATCTATGGCTAGGAGAATTGCAGAAAATAAGTTAGATCTGCCAATGTTTAGTGGAAAGATGGACCCAAACTTGGTCATGGAATGGGTTGATGCATTGGAAAGTTTCTTTGAATGTGATGAAATCCCTGAGAATCAGAGAGTCAAGATCAAAAAATAAAAAATGAAAGGTGCAATGTTGAATTTGTGGAACTTCATCCAATGATAAAGGGTGAAGGAGGGGAAGAATATGATTTCCTCTTGGAAGGTGATGGTTGCTAAATTCAAGGAGACCTATGTACTAGATGATTATGAGGTAAAACTTCACAAAAGGAGACAAAACATAAGACAAAAGGAGATGGATGTCAGTAGCTACATTGAAGAATTCCAAAAGAATTGTTTTAAGTCAAAGATAGTGGAGAGTGAAGTTGAGAAGGTGGCCAGATATTTAAATGGCCTAAGGATGAACATTCATGATTAATTAAATCTATGCAACCCTGAGACAATCCCAAAATACTACCAATTGACATTGCAGGTAGAAGAAAAGATAAAAAGGAGACAAGAAAAAAATAATAGGGGCAGAGGAAAGAGGGATTTAAATAGAATAGGAAGAGGAATGTTTAGTGGAAGGGGGAAATTTTTTAAACCCCATGGTGAATCTAATCATGAAAACTCTCAAGGAAAAAGTAGTTCTAGAGGTGGATACAGGGGTAGAAGATCAAATAAAAGAGGTAGATTTGGAGGGATAAATGGAGATCCTATGAAGTGCTACAACTAAAACTAATTTGGTCACCCTGATCACAGATGTCTAGAAAAAGTGGGATCAAACATGTAAGGTGAAAGGAGAACAAACCTAATCTAGGATGATGCACAAAGTGTCAAATCACCCTCCAAGGAGTTGGATCCAGAAGAGGGATTCTATCTGATGATGAAGAGGAAAATCTTGCAAGCACTTTCACTCAAGGAGCCACCATGAAGGAAATTACTCTTCAAGATCAACTGCAAAAGCTAGGGTAAGGTCTGCAAACTTGTTGTTGATTATGGTTCTACTGAGAACTTGGTATCTAGAGAAATGGTAGAAAAGTTAAAATTGGAAAGATTTCCCTATCCCAACTCATCCCAAGTATCTTGGATCACTAAAGGAAAACAAACCTTAATAAAAGAACAAGCATGGGTAGGTTTATCTATAGGGCAATACAAGGATGGAGTATTGTGTGATATTGTGGAGATGGATGTATGCCACCTACTATTAGGTCACCCTTGGAAATATGACATAAAAGAACACCATGATGGGATGAAGAATACCTAATCAATCAATGAGGATGGACATGTATACACTATGAAGCCACTACCTGATCCTCAAGAAGATAAACAAAAAAAACCAATGGTGATGTTGATATAAGAGAAGGAGATGGTACAAACCATCAAGGAAGACAAGATAGGGTATGCCCTAATCATGAAGCTCAAAGACAAGTTAAAGCATAGACAATTGCCCAAGGAAGTACATGAATTGTTGGGGAGATATAAGGGTATATTTTCTGGATACTTACCAGATACCCTACCTCCTCTAAGGGACATTTTTCACTACATTGATTTCATCCCTGGTGCTTCATTACCAAACAAGGCAGCTTATAAACTTATCCCTGACCAGACTCCAGAAGTGACCAGACAAGTACAAGATTTGCTAGATAAAAGGATAATTAAAAAGAGCCTAAGCCCAAGTGCAGTACCAAGTGTAACACCCCAAAATTGGCATCTTGCAACTCTAACCAATTTTGTTGCATTTGTCGTTCTTCTGAATCATCAAAGTCCTATTGTACTAGGCAATTCTGAGTTTTCACTGACTCTACTCGACCTGAGTGTCAAATATAGAAAATCCTAAATCTGTATCAATCATACATCACATTTAATTCCTAAATACCTACTTGGCTAAACAAATCCTATGATCGAATTAGTTTAATTAATAAAGTCCTAGCACTTTAATTAAATTAAATTCACCCTCTTTAGCTGAGACACATAAAAGGAATTAAATAATATTTAATTATTGAATAAATATCCTCTTTCCAAATATTTGAATTTAATATTCAGATAATTGAGAAAAATCAATTATGAG
>MU226117.1:2495822-2538756 GCA_018584345.1 Thuja plicata
TCTATATGCATGGTATGTGGCTGCAATATCATTGTTAAAGTAGTTAACAAATCTGAAATTGTAAGGATTTAAAATAATTTGCACAATACTTTCCTATAGAGATTAGTGTAGGAAGCTATTTCCGCACTTGAGTTTCCTTACAAAAAGAAACTTAGTTCACACTTGAAGACTCTTCCTTTTTGTTTGTATCATAGATTTCATGATCACTCTACTAATGAATGTCAAGATTTACATTATAATATTAGGAAGCTCATTGATAGTAAAGTTATTTATATATTAGGTGGCAATGAGTTGTATTTTAATCATATTTTCTCTAAATAACATTTATGTTCCTATTATGAAGCTCCACATTATGTAAACAATGTTAGCCTAATCTTTGGGGGCTCATTGTCTTGCATAGTGTTGTGAGTGATATAATAGGTCCCCTTTCATCCTTGTTCCTACGCTTGGGGGGCAAGGATACCATCTCATTCTTTCTGGGATTAATTCTTCCCTTGGTTAAGCAATATCTATCTATTATGTGATATCCAATCATACATGAAAATTTTGGTTCACATTGAGGATCTATGTCCTTGATCATAACCTATTTCTTTCTTTGACATTGGGTTTCCATGGTTGATAAATCTCTCACCTTGGAAACTGAATCGTGTGTTATCCCTTACAAGGGTTACTTTTTCACTACTTGCATGATATCTCTTTACATTCATCCCTTCCATGGCCTTATAGGAGTTGTGACCTTCTTGGTTTGGACTAGGTGTTGTCTATGGATATTGTCTTGATGTTGAAGAAGGCTTTATCCTTGTTCTTTTCTTTCCTTAACATGTCAAAATAGTATGTACTTTTCCATCTTAAGGAGGGGGCATATACACGGCCTCCCTCATTCTATATTATGCATTTTTGTTCTAACCTTTTGTTTTGCAGCATGCTAAATCCTCTGAAGGTAACACACATAAGTTGCTAAATATTGAAGAGATATGCATTCAATTAAAATTCAATATGCTAAATCCTTGTAAGGTAACACACATAAGTTGCTAAATCCTAAAGAGATGTGCATTTTACAAATGTATTCCATGGTGATATGAAGATATGGATCCATGGGTACTTCATAAAATCCATCAGAAAATGCACTACATACATGCACAAAGCCACCAGAAGGCCCACAACTTTATGGGGTGGCTATCAAGTGCTTGCTTAGTGGTCCATCCTATCCTTTTGTTGTTCACAATGAGATACACACATCTCATTGGGTGAGGTAATCACACCCTCTCTCTCTATCTCTTTAACTGGTGATGTCTCTCTTATTGTGATCTTAGGGTTGATAAAGAATTCAGTCTCTGGGGGCTTGAGGATTCCTTTCTCCCTTTTTATTTCAATAATATTATCTTTTCTTCATGATCTCATTTACCAAGAGTTTGCATCGAGTCCATACTCTTGCTAAAGTGGGGGCTAAATGTATAGTCAGAAAATGGAAGCACTTCCATTGTAGACTGGTTTAGCCTTCCAAGTAAGTGGTTTGGGGTCATGTCAAGTGCCTTGAATGGGTCTCTGACTTGGCTTTGTCTTTTTCCCCTATTCTGCCCCATTTCCCATTTTTTCCAGCCTATTTCTGGCATCCTAAACTGCAAACTGGGATTTTGGCCTCAAGGTCAAGGTTGACCTCAACCTTGACCTAGGTCAGAATCAACCTTTTTCTGACCTAGGGTTAAAATTCTAGATTTCCAAGATTTTTGGATCTCGGGCTTCAGAAAAGTTTAATTCCCGCTTCCGGGTCGGCTGTTTTGGTCTTTGAAGCAACAGTTCTTAAATTATATTTAATATAGGTCCTCTTATATGGATATAGGTCTAATGGGAATTTAATTCTCCTATGTAGGCCTATCTAGAAGATTGTGCCCTAGATTCATATATAAGGAAGCTTTCTCCTCTCATTTTCTCTAAGACTTGATAACCATCAACTAAGTGAAAACTAAGAAGTAAGATTTGAAGCAAGCATCCATTATAAAGCATTCATGCATCTAATTCATCAAGGAGATCCATTGGTAGCCATTGAAGGATTCAATCTCTATGGAGCCCTCTTGTTGAAGATTTCTCTATCCACATTCCTCCAAGCTTCTTCCTAGTCCAAGATCCATTCAAGATTGGTGTTGAAGATTTACAAGCAATTGATTTGAGACATCCTACATTCTACATTCTACATTCTACATCCATTTGGTGCATACATACTTGTGGATCCACAGATTTGAATCCACCACAAGGGCTTCTATACAAGCAAGGTGAATTTGTTTATTTACTTTGTTTACTTATGCAATTTCAATTTGATTATAAGGTTAATTCCAAAATTGGGGTTTGACCAAGGCAAACCCCTCCCCCCAACAACAAACCATTTTTCTTGCAGGTACAGGTTTGGGACAATGAATTAAAGTGTAGATCTGGATACCCTTTTTGGCAAAATTTCGAGATCCGTGAATAGATTTTCTGTTGGATCTATGCAGGTCAAGGTTGACATTCTATTCAAGGTCAGATTCAAAGTTCGATTCTGTCCTAGGTCAGAATCGGAGGTCGATTCTGCCCTAGCTCAGAATTGGAAATTCTAGGTCAAGGTCAACATTGACTTGAGGGTACAAAGCGGAACTGTGTCAGAACAGAAAATGATTTTTGGGTTTTGTAGATCTCGCAGTTTTGGTTCAAGGAGGTAGAAATCAACAGTTTTTGAGACCGTTTGATAGGGTTTTCAGTTGATTCTTTTTCAGAGGTATGTATTTTACTCCACTATTCTTTGTAAATATTTCCAGATTTACACCCCTTATCATAACAACTAAATGTAAGTGGATAATATGTGCATAGGGTCACTTTTATGAGAAAACCAAAATGGGGCTAAATCCATATCCATATTTTCTACCTTATAATTTGTAAAGATGATGAAAAAGATCTTAGAAAGAGATAAAGATATATATTTTCTCGCCTTAGCTCAACTAGGGGTTAAACTTCCTCATGATTTTGACACATCCAAAATAACATCAAATGAAGAAGAAGAAACTCCTATAAAATATATGAACCAACAAATCAAGTCTTTACAAGCACAAATGGATAAAAATGAAGAAAGTGGTTGCCCAAAAATAATTCTCAATAGAATCCATTTTCCCTTTCCCATTTGATAAAATATGAGGTAATTTGGCACTTTGAGTATGGAATTTATACACGAAACCAGCTATTTGATGAGGTATTTTCCCATAAGGCTTGGAGGGACAACAATGGAATGGTTTTCAAATTTACCTCTAGGTGTAAATACTTTTGAGGAATTCATATCCAAATTTGTCAATCAATATTGCTACAACATTGAACGAGAAATTACCATGTTAGATCTATAAAATAATAAGCAAAGAAGTGGAGAAGCCTTTTTGAGTTTTCTACAAAGATGGAGAAGAGTATTTGATAACTATCCGTAGAGTCTACCCAAGAAAGAAAACATGGATATATTTATAAACAACTTGAACTCAATAATGAACTTCAAGTTACAACTTAATTGTCCACCAAGCTTTGAAAATTTGATAGAAAATGGAATCAAAATAGAAGATGCTTTAGTAAGAAATGGGGAACTAAAGTTCTACAAGGATGAAAAATATTTTATGAATAACAACAATACCAATTTCAACAACAATTCTTCAAACAATAATAATAACAACAAACCAAAGTTTTGGTTGAAGAATACCAACAAGAAGTTACTCAAGGACATGTTGGAACTTTAAAACTTTGGCTAAATATTTGAATTTTTCCTTCAAGATTGGTATTAGAATGCATCTCCTTGCAAAAAAATTTCACATGTCGGGTGATTGAGGTTTTCAATCGAGTTGGTTTTTCTTATTGGTCCATGTGTTATGTCGTAGTGGTCAACTGAAGTCAAATGTTATTATTATGATTTATTGTTTATTTGCAAGTATTATTTGGTCGAAGGTTTTATTCATGCAAACTAGCGATTTTTTATAAACAGTCGAGCACAAGGTCACAATATTATAAAATGTTAACTTTGAAGGGTTACGATCTTGTGAAAGTGTTAAGTTTGTAGTATCGCATTATCATAGGGGTTTTGTCATGTTACAATAAACAATTGTTATGTTGCGCTAGAGGTTAAGTTAATCCATGTGCGCAAGGTCATGAGTTTGAAGTCAAGTTATTAATTTATATCGCGACCTTGCTATGAGGTTAATGGGACGGTTAAGTTATAGCCTTCACATGATCACATGACAAGTAATCATTAAGTGTTAAAAGTTGCGATCATGAGATAATGTCTATTAGTGGTTAAGTTTGTGTCTTTTGCAAGCATATTTTAGGGTTAATTCTTTGAAGTGTGAACAAGCGCAAAGGTGCCACATATCCTAAGGTTTTAAAACTAATTAATTTTCTATGCAGGCACCGCAAGATCACAAGTATTTTTATAAATAATTGAAGTTTGTTGCAATGGTGCGAGATTTTGACATGTGTACCATGTTGATCTAAAGAAAGAGAAGCCTTGTCGCAACATTGCAAAGGTTTTAAAAATATATATCAGTTTTTTGCGCTGATGCAAGATACTGCCACATGTCTTGCATGAAATGATCAACAGTTATCGCGAGTTTGCAGGTTTCCTATGCCTTAACATTTGAAGGTTGTGATCATGCGAAGATGTTTTGAGATAACCACTAGTGCAAGATTGAAGGTTAATAATGTAGTCTCCTTTGAAGGTTGCGGTCATGTGGAATGACTGTTATGGCTTGGCATAAGTTTTTTAGGGTATAATACAAGTTATGATTTGGTGATGCAAAGCCGTGCTAAGTTACCATATCGACTTTGTTGACAGTTGACTTAGGTTGAAAGTGACAAGTGGGGTCTGAAGTAATGTTTTTGTGACATGTCAGACAGTTTGGTGCCATGCTAGCATTTTTTCAAAATTATTTTAAACCTCTGTAGGGTTATGAACTCGAGCTAGATGATTTGACCCTTTTCTTCCACAATTAATCTGAGTTATTTTGCATGCATGACATTAATGTCGAGTTGATGGAAAAATACTTTGTACACGAAAAATATTTAAAGTTGCATACAAAGCCATCATTTGCATATGAAATCTTGATTCTTTGATTTTTGTGTGACATCGAAGGAGCGTCTAGTTTGATAATTCATTGAGTTTTGAAGAAGTGCGTGTGTTGCTGAAGATTTTCTACCTTGTAATAGAAGTTATTTCACAGAGATGGAAGAACCAAGTACTTCCACCAGGTCAATAGCTACGAGGAAATAAAAGAAAGATAAATTTTCTAAGGAATGGGTGCAATTTATGCCTGGGACATCAAATGCATTTTCAACAAATGAGAAGAGATGGAGGGATACATGTTTTCAATGTAAGAACCCAAATACTCCTGGTTCCACTAGTTCTTCCTTGTTTTTATTCTTTTTAATAACAATGTGAAGGAAGTCCCTGTGTGTAACCCTTGGTTTCTAAATATGGAAAAATTGATAGTCCTTGATGTTTTTGTAGATGTTGACCTAGTTAAAGTATTAGCAAAAATTTATTTTTCACTCACCAAGTGTATCAAAAAGGAGGATAAATTTGCGTTGGTCAGAATTGACAGGGCTAGCTTTGTGGAGGCGTTTAGTATCACTGGAGCTATGAGTGTTGATATAGACTTAGATGAAGAAAAAAGACAATATAGCTTGCGTAAAGGTGTATCAAAAAAATGCAATTCCTAAGTTTATGCCAAGATATGGGAGGAAAATAGTGCCAATTCCTGATAATGTTAATGAGCTATATGATCTGGATATCATCGACAATTATCTCAAGTACATTGTGTATGGTTTATGTAAGGTTTTGGGAGTGGATGGAGGAAAAAAAAAAAAGATAGAAGATATTCCGATGTTAGCTATGGACATTCATCACCCACATGTGAATAAAGAGTATGATTATTTGGGATTCATTGTTAACAAAATTCACAATGATCTGGTTTCTATTCAGAGCAATCCTTCTAAAATTGATTTCAAACATTACTCAATTCTGATGCATCTCATCCTATTTTACAATTTTGACTATATGGATAAGGAGTTTATATTGATGAAGGAAGTCATGGGCATGAAAATGCTAGTACAACTCTAGAAAAGGGTATGTGAAAGTACTACATATTCTTCTTATTTCTTACATTTTGAAAATTGGATTGTGAATCATGTTAGGTACAAAAGAGGATAGGATTAATCTTGAACTTAGAAGAATGATTAGATCTTTTCATGCTAATAGTCAGGGGCCCATTACACATAACTAGGGAGATGCATTTTTTTAATTTTTTTTTAATATTATTAGAGTTTTTGGGTATCCTCAGCCACCCCATATCTTGCCAAAATATGTCCCTATCAGGGTGGGTATAATTGAATTCATTTGGAAATTAACATTAGTTGATAAGTAATATTTAGTTCCCAAGAAGAAGAAAGACACCTTCTTACCTAGATTGTGGATGGTAGGTATTTTTACAATAGGTAAATGGGCCTTGGATTCTAGGAATAATTTTTTAAGACATTATAGCTTGTAAACTGCCAAACTGAGCTTATGTGATCCTGAGGGAATCATGAGAAAAACATTGAAGAAAATGGTAGGTGTTACTTTTCCAGTCCATGAGACTTTACCTGAGGAGGATATCATAAGAAATATAGTTGTCACTAATGAATTAATTGAGAAGAGGAGTATGTTGAATGATATCTAGAGAGTTGAAAGAGAATTCAAGGAAGTTGGTCCTTCTTTCCTTGGTTTATACCATAAACTTGGGTGTTGAAATAGATTGAAGAATTTGCCTGAAAAATATGATGAAATTATGGAAAAGATGCCCAATGTGCCTGCTAGAGTTGAGGCCAAGGTTAATCCTAAAGATGTAGAATCATTACATGGAGATGTGCCTCTAAGAAAGGAGTTTATTGAGACTGTGGAGGAACGTGATTAGGCCGAGTCTTCACAAAGGCCAGGAACTAAAAGAATAAAGGTTGAACATGTTGTCAAGATAATAAGGGATGATGCCAAGGCAATAATCACTGAGAAGGGGCCTTATTTATGTGAGTTGATTCAAACATTGAGAGATGCTCAAAATCCACCTTAGGGTGAAGAGAATAGAGAATCAAATTTAGCATTAATTTCTTAGATGGATGAAAAATTATTTCTCTGTAATATATTTTTGTAGGATGATGATTTCATCCAAACTGACGAGCTCAAAAGTTTTTTTGTTTAAATTGAAGGAAGTGAGTTAAAATTGAACTTGGGGCCAAAGGATGACACTGATGAGAAGAAAGAAAAGTTAGTGCTGACAATACAAGAATATGATCCTAATAATCATGCACTTACTGTGGCACAAGCAAGGGAACTTGTGAAAATAAGTGGAATGATTCTAATGCATGGATGAGATATGCAATCCTCTTTTTTTTATTGAACATATAAGGAGACAACCTGATCCAATTTTCAAATATGAAGTTGAAGTTGGTGAATTTATCAGAGACTCTAGTTTTGATCCAAAGGGTAAGATATTGGCTATCTGGTCACTTGCACTTTCTACATAGAATGCAAGGCTTATTGATATACAAGATAACAGACAGGGTGAAAATCTTATCTAGAATATCCACAATGTGTGTAATAGAGAGATTGTTGACCTTTTAACTCCTGTGTCATTTTTGAATCGGGATAAATCTGAAGAATTAGAGAGAAGAGTTGAAAATACATATACTAGTTTGTTTAGGATTTCAAAGGAGTATGAAGGGATAATTATGCTTAATAGTAATCCTGAAGAGAAATTTGCTAAGATGACTAAAAAGTTAGCTAATATGTATGTGCTTTCTACTCATGAGATGGTGAATGCTTCAGTTGAGACCATTGATGAGTTTGATCCATCTATTTCTAATGTTTTTGTTTATGTTCCTTCTCTAACTGATGAAAAGATAAATAATTATGCTGGTAGAATAGAGAAGTTAGAGGAAGAAAAGAATACTTTAGGAGTCAAAGTATTGCAATAAATTATACAACATAGGATAGATATTGTAAACAACAAATTGGATGTTGTCCATGGTTCCCATGTATCCTTACAAGTTGCTGAAGGGAAGTGTGCAGAGGAAATGACCCTCCTGAACCCTATTTTCACTCTATGGTCAGGAATAAAATTTTTGATGAAGAAACTTGCATCTATTTTGATTTATAGGCTTGAATTACTTGTTAAGATTGCAGAGAAAAGGATATGATTAACATAGTAAACACATTGGTTTCATTTTTCAAAGACAAAGATTAGATAATTAAGGGAAAGTTGTAGTTATTTGTTGAGTCATACAACGCCTATGTTCCCAATATTTATGACAAGGTGGGAAAATTGAAGGATGTCCATACATGGATGTAATATTTTGATTTGATTCTTAATAGTATTAAAAAATTATTACATCTAACAAGTGATATTGATACACCCGATTTCAATGATGTACTAAACAATCTTTTTAGAGCTGAGGTGGACCTTGTAAAATTTATTGTAGATACAAGGGCTATAATTGATGCTCATTGGAATGAGGCAGTTGGATATTTAGAGAATGTTAAAACTTTTGGTTGGCCATCAGATAGGGAATTTTCCATATGGTATATGGAAATAAATAAAGGCAAATCTATTTGAACAGTCGAATTCCATCAATTTTGTCTTTTTGTGGATGGTTACTAACATGACACTTGAGCATGTTTACAGGGAGAACAATTATCTCAATAGGTACCTTGAATTTTCCTTCAAAAGTTGTGGGTAACCTACGCGATCCAAAGAAATTGTATCTGATTTATCTCCAGACAAAAGTACTAGTTGTCATTTTTCTAATGCCCAGTTTCTCGCGCTACAAATTTGAAGACTTGATTTGCTTTTCCCAGGTTTTGTTGTTGTCAAGTAGCTAGTTATTTTTACCTAAGTGATCTGTAGCTTGTTGTAATCCTTGTTCTATAAAAGGATTTCCAAGATCACTTAGGAAGGGATGAGGATTTTTGTTTTTAAATTCTTACGAGTTGGTTCAAACTCAGTCAGGTTTAACAAATGTAATGAGTCTTGTATAACAATATACAGAGCACTTAGATTTTTAGTATTGGATTTTTAGTCCCGTTGAGTCTTATTTTAGTGAGAAAAATAAATGTATAAAGACAATTATTTTGAAGGTTAACAAAATATAATCCAGATTTGGTGCTCTCCTCTATGTTGGTTTTATGAGTTGTGAATTCAATAATTTAAATTTTTTATTCAATTCACTGTATATTTTTCATGTGTATGTTTTAATTCCAAGCTTTGATCAATGATAAATTAAATTTTTGAAAATTAATTCATAAGTTCATAAGGTTGGCATAAGGATCATTATAAGAAGTCTGATTTTGGGTTACATGAAATGATTTTATTGTAATGCAATAATAATCTAAGTCCTGGATCATTAACTATTTTATGTCACTCATATAATAGGTTGTAAACTAAGATTATTGCCCAATGGATAGGGCACTTATCTAAATATGCTATAATTGTTATCTTGTTGGTTCATGTTGTCTGATTATACCATCTTTTGATTAATAAATCTTTTCATTTTCATTTTTGTCTATCGTATGTGTATCTCATGCTCCATAACAATTGAGAATTAATGAGTAATTAGCTCTTACTTAGTATTTTCTTGTTATTGTTGAGCCTCTTAGGAGATAATATATTTATCAAATTCAAGGATGCGTTTAATGAGTGTATTATTGTACTAAAATTAGGTTTGCCCGCCTTGGTCTTGCAAAGACTAAAGTGTAGGGGGGGTTTTAATCCCTTTTAGTTGGTCTAGTCATTCACGAGGGTTTAATAATTGGAGTTTAAAACTCTTTAGAATTTTTAGTGAGTGTATTGGTAGATATTGAAGCATAAAACCTTTTTGGGAACCAACAGGATAGATTAGTGGAAGCGCACAATTTAAAACCAAAACCTTTCAATCTTTTAACTGGTTTCACTAGTCAAACTAATAATGTCAACAAATCCCCCAACCATCCTTTTAACAAAAACAATTATTTCAATAAAAACCAAGGAAATACCAAGCCGAAACCTAACTTTATGTCTCAATTTACTTCAGGACCAAGGATAAAATTTACCCCATTAGAGGAACACTTGATACAACCCTAAGAATACTCATTGCAAAAAAACTCATAACTTTACCAGAGGCGAGACCATATGAACCTCAAGTGAAGTCATCATGGTGGAGTGATTCTAATAATTGTGAGTATCATTGTAATAAAGGACATAAAATGAACAAATGTATGAGGTTGAAATATGTGGTACAATACCTCATTGATGATGGTACTATTTAAGTTTATGGACCTAAGAATAATGAAGACCACACAACATTCAAGACTCCTTTCTAAAATCATGACAAGGGTGAATCTTCAAATTCTAACCAATACAATAAAAAGGGAGACCAAAAAGTAAATTTTTCCCATACATATGATAATAAAATAAATTCTCTATCACATTATGAGAAAACCATCAATGTCATAGTGGTAAAAGAAAAACAAAAGAGAGAGCTTGCCAATGTCATTACTCAAGGGAAAGCATCAAAAGTTACTTTACTAGGAACTTACAAAATCATAACAAGACCTAATCCTCCATATTTTCTACCAAATAAATACACTTTAATGGATCAACTTCAGAAAAATCCCACACACATATCAATCTTGGAGTTGTTAAGGTTTTCACCCACGCATAAAGAGATCCTAGAAAAAGCTTTGGTAGATACAGTGGTTCCTAAAAACATGGATGTTGATCAATTTCAAAACATGGTCAGTCATCTTATTGTGCCAAATTGCCTATCCTTTTATGAGAAAGATGACATGTCCCTCAATCATCCACAAACTCTATCCTTGCATATTGAATTCCTAATCCAAAAGAATAGGGTCAAGAGAGTCCTGATAGATGGAAGTGTTTGCCTAAATATTTGTGCTTTAAATATTGTGAAAGCCTTGGGATATTCTGAAGAGGCAGTGTATCCTAAGAGAAAAATAATTATCAAAGCATATGATGATGAAGAGAGATCTTCCAAAGGAACGGTCATTATACCCATTCTAGTAGGACCAATTCAGAAATAAAAAAATTTCTAGGTACTTGATCTCAAATTGACCTACAACATATTGTTGGGAAGTCCATGGATTCGTGAGATACAAATTGTTCTGTCAACCTATCATCAATGTCTAAAGTTTCCTTATCTTGAACATGAAATAGCAATTACTAAAGATCTTAACCCATTCCAATATTGCAATAACATCAAACCGATTATAGATTCTTTTTTGCCACACAATAATGAGGCTTCTACATCTCTTTTACATTCAGAACAAGCTAAGGAGGAAATTCCTAGGATAAGATAATCATCGTAAAAGAAAGAAATTTTTTTTTTAAAAAAAATGAAAAATATGAGGTCACTAGTTCAAAATGTGACAATGATAATCCATCCCTATCAAATAAGGGAAAAGAAGGTGTTGTTTTCTTACATTCCAAAAATTAAGATCCCAAATCCTTCAATTCTAGTACCCTTATCCAAGGAGAGAAAGATTCAAAAATTACTAGGTTGGAAAAGGGGAAAGCAAAAAAGATTCATTATCAGAAAATGGATACTATAATGAACATTTTTTAGAAGAAATTACAAATTATTCATAAAGGAGTGGGAGAATATTCCTTATCCATGGTAGACCTACCAATTTCTCCAAAATATCATGGAAAACCTTTGGTTGTACCAAATCAAACATTTCATCATAAATATAATGATAATTTTGTTAGGGTTGCTACATCAGCTGAGATAGAAGAAGACAACAATGTCCTAAAATGGCTATATAAGGAAGAGGATGAAACCAATGAAAGGGTGAAAAACATTTGTATTCCCACACATCCATATGGGAAAGGATTTTAAATTATGCAAAAAAGGGGTTACAAAGGAAAGTGACCTTTAGGAAAAAGAGATAAAGGGTTGTTGGAACCTATAGAACCCACATGGAGGTCTAGTGAGGAAAATTTGGGAATAGGATATCATGAGCAAGATCATCATCAAAATAAGGCTTCTAATCCTTATGAAAAAATCAATATGTTAGATTCCAAAAGTGAGGATGACTCAAATGAATATGAATGGGATTCATTATCTGAGGAATCTTGTCACGATAAAGAGATTTATTTTATCCATTCTTATACTTCTACACTAAAGGAAATTCCAAATGCAAGTCAAGAATGGGTAGGAGAGACTTATGTACCCTCTTTCTTAGGAGAATCTAGCTCTAGGTTTAATGTACACCATATTTTTCCACAAGAAACTCGAGAGGACTCTAGTGAGGAATATTTCGATCCTAGCTCTACGAACTATCTTGAAGAAACACGTGTCATTGATTTGAGAGATACAATGTATGAACCTAAAAATGAAATTGCTAAAGTTTGGAATCGCTACAAATGTAATAGCACTCTATATTTTCTATGTTTTCCAAATGCAACAATCTCTCTTTCATTTATATTGAAAATAAGGCTAGGAGAGACATGTCCCTTCATGGGACATGTCTATTAATTATTATGAGTTTAATATAATGACAATTGATTATGTATATATATATATAATACATTTGAATCATTATTATATTAACTTCTCCTAATAGTGTATATATATATATATATATATCTTTAATAGTTTAGTCTCATAGTATTAATCCGACAAAAGCTACAAAACATCAATACTCCCTCTTAGCTAGGGAGGATAAACATAGGATATGATATTACCTCAATGTAGTATCAAGAATGGTATGTTTAAGAATATCTTTGATCAGAATATATTCACCATTAGATATAATCTCATGATATTAGGAATAATGGCCTCAGAATATCAAGTCGCGTGATATTCACTAAATACTCAAAAATGCTCATAAGGTATGTGCACACATATCCTCAATAATAATTACCATAGGAACATTATATTCATGGTATTCTTAAGGAAATTAATCCACGATACAAGATATAATCTATCATGATCTTCTTAGACATCATAAGATATCCACCATAATAGAAGATTAAGTTATTGTAAGATCGTCACCTTCCAATAACTTTAACAAATACAAGTGATAATAATTTTGAAGTCGTCACTTCCTTATGATGTACATATGGTGTAGGCCCATAAAAACATGGAGTCGCACACATTACATCCACCATGCCTCAGCGCAGAGGGTGGAAACAAGGGATTTCACCTCAAACTTCTCTCACTAAGAAGAACTCACTGAGCATAGATGAATATGTTGATCTTTTCATCCAAGATTGGTTAAGATAAACTGTCAGAAGCCCTCTAAATTTTATATCAATCTTCTAATATCCTCATCCAAATTTACCTCTAAAGATTCATACTCCCTCTAAATATGATATCAATCTTCTTTTTTCCTACAAGAGCATCCTCGAAAAAAAATCAAGGAAATAGATCTTATAGTACATATAGAAATACAAATAAGAGAGAGACTACAATGAGTAGATAAAGTAATACTCAAGGATAATAAATAATTATCTGCACATCATCATCCTTGATACAAGTTGCTCCAATGAGGGTCCATATGCAACAAATCAGAAAATGTCTACATATAAGCATTTGTCAGCAATATTACTCCAATCAAACTTATCTAGTAACCATAATACAATAGCGTATGTATTCCACGATGAATTTGTATCTCATAGTGAACTCTCCGAGTTCATTCTTATTTATTTTCATTCACATTTGAACAGTACTTTAACTTTCACTGTCTAACACTTTGATAGTCCACTCATATCTCTGCAACTTTAAACAAACTACCCTTGACTTAGGGCCCAAAATCTCTACCAACCCCTACCAAAATATTTAAGAACTCCTTGGATTCATAACATTCTGCTAAATTCACTTGACCTTATTCTCTGCACTTGGTGTAGACAAAAGTCTGCAACACAACTTCACTCACTGGATTTCACATAGACCCATACATAGTCGGTCATAACAATTGACCCCTTCACTTTCTCTCCAATTGCTTTGGTGAGATTCTTTGAAATTTTTTTATCACCAACATATAAAACATTCATAAACATCCAATGGTGCATGTGTGCGATATGGTCCCCATACTGAGACTATGTTTTCTGAGACATTCACACAATCACCATCAACAAACTACTCTCTTACATTTGCAGTCTGGCTCTGATACCATGTTAAAGTTTGAAATCACTGCAAATTTAATAACACCCTATGTTTTCTATGTTTTCCAAATGCAACAATCTCTTTTTCATTTATATTGATAATGAGGCTAGGCAAGACATGTCCCTTCATGGGACATGTTGATGTAGGAGCATCCTGGGGTAGTTGGCAATCCTGTATCACCAAAAAGATGTTTTGGTTTGGTTTTCGGTGGAAATATCAGTTGGAGACCTGAGTTTCTTGATCATTTGGTGGTAGTTATCTGTTGGAAGATGTGTTGCTTTACCAAAAGACTTGGTGATTGGGCTCAGTGGTGTCTATTCAGTGGCGTTTGTCTCAGTTGTGCCTCTCACAGAGTGGCTTGGTTTTAGTGTTCTTGATCATTGATGGGGTTTTTCTGATTGTTTGGGTTGGCCGACTGGTGTATTTAATTTGGGGTTGTGTTCCTTGAGTTTTGGATCAACCGTTGCAAGTGTGAGGACCTAAATCTGATTTGGTTCACTCTCTTATGCAAATTTAATGGTTGTAGGAAGTTGACTGATAAAGAAATTGTTGGGTGTTGTGTTCTAGATGTCGACTTATGTTTTGTTGATTTATTTTAATTGTAAATCCAAATTCTGGTTGTGTTCTATAAAAGAGGGTTTGGGTAGAGTAGAAGAAGGGTAGGGAAAGCAGAGAAAGGAATTAGTGAAAGAGTTGTGGTAAAGGTCTACAGATATGAACTAGGTGAAGGATACCTTGGAAGGCTAGTATCTTGTTGGCTTAGGAAACAAGAGGATTGCTTGGTGGCTTGCAAGCACAAGTTTAGATATGTCTCGATTTTTCCTGCCAAATTATTGTCTGTTACATAACTAGACTAGTTAAGGGGGTGACCTGAAGCTTGCAGAAGATCCCTGTGATATATCTTAGTATATTTGTTGATTTATGTGGCTGTAACCGAGAAGGGCTTACAGCTCAAAATGTTGCATGTAATTGAATTTATGATAATTAATGAGTTGATATTGATTATATCTTGTTGTGTTGTGGTTTCCGTTGTTGTTCTTATTGTTGGATGCAAGACTAGACATATCTTTTGAGATCTCTTCAACCTTGACTACATCAAGTGGTATCAGAGTGTGGTTGGATATTTCTTTGGTAGTTTTAGATCTGAATTTTTGTCAGAGGAAGAACTAGTTCAGGAATGTGTGTAAGTCTAGGGGTAAATGTTGTAAGATGATTTTTGATGGAGGGAGTACTGATAACTTGGTTTCTGAGGAGATTATTTGGAAGCTTAGTTTGAGGAGGTTGAAACATCCTTGTACTTATAGGCTAAGTTGGTTGCAAGAAGATCATGCAGTAGAAGTGAAGGAACAATGCATGGTAAGTTTTCACATTGGTTCTTATAAGGATGAAGTATTATGTGACATTATGGAGATGAGTTCTTGTCATATTTTACTTGGGAGACCTTTGCAATATGATAGAGAGGCTATTCATGATTGTACAAGGAATTTATTTACTATCCTGAAAGATGGACATAAGTTTAATTTGATTCCTTTAAAGGATGAAGATGAAGGAAAGAGGAACTTGAGCATTGGAAGGAGATCTACAATGACAACAAAGGTTGGTGCACACATTTAGCTTCATAGATCTGAAGGCACATAAGAGAGTGCTAGTGGTAAGAGGAAGCGGAAGAAGAACTAGGGCATGGGTGTATCGGTTGAGAGCTTAGACGACATGTATACCAAGAACCATTTTGGGATCTATGTGTTGAATCCCAAAAGATGTTCGTCAAGCTGCTGAGAAAATATTTTCTCACCTAGGGTGTTTGATGCAAGAGCATCCTGGGGTAGTTGGCAATCCTCTATCACCAAAAAGATTTTTTGGTTTGGTTTTGGTTTTTGGTGGAAAGATCAGTTGGAGATCTGAGTTTCTCGATCATTTGGTGGAAGTTCTCGGTTTGAAAATGTGTTGCTTCACCGACATACTTGGTGATTGGGATCGATGGTGTCTATTTTGTGGTGTTTGGCTCGATTGTGCCTCTCACCGAGTGGCTTGGTTTCAGTGTTCTTGATCATCGACATGATTTTTTTTATTGTTTGGACTGGCCGACTGGTGCATTTGATTTGGGGTTGCATTCCTCAAGTTTTAAATCGACCGTTGGAGTTGTTAGGACCTAAATCTGATTTGATTCACTCTCCTATGCACCTTGTTTGGTTTTTGGAAGCCAACTGATTAAGAAAACATTGGGTGTTGTGTTCTAGATTCTGACTTATGTTTTGTTGATTTATATTAATTGTAGATCTAACTTATGGTTATGTTGTATAAAAGAGGGTTTGGGTAGAGTAGAAGTAGGGGAGGGAAAACAAAGAAAGGAAGTAGTGAAAGAGTTGTGGTAAAGGTCCTCGGATCTGAACTAGGTTAAGGATACCTTGGAAGGATAGTAACTTGTTTGCTTAGGAAACAAGAGGATTGCTTGGTGGCTTGCGAGCACAAGTTTAGATATGTCTTGATTTTTTCTGTCAGATTGTTGTCTATTACAGATCTGGGCTAGTCAAGGGGGTGATATGAAGCTTGTTGTGATAGATCTTAGTATATTTTATGATGCATGTGGCCATAACCAATAAGGCCTTACAGCTCGACATGTTGCATGTAATTTAATTTCTAATAATTAATGAGTTGATATTGATTATATCTTGTTGTGTTGTGGTTTTCATTGTTGTTCTTATTGTTGGCTGCAAGACTGGACATCTCTTTTGAGATCTCTCCAGCCTTGACTACATCACATGTCTATTAATTATTATGAGACTAATATAATAACAATTTATTATGTACAATATATACATACATATATTATGTGAGATATAATATATATATAGATATATATCTAAAACACTATTAGGGTAAATTAATATAATAATGATTCAAAGATATATCCAACAAAAGATACATAGTATCTTCAATAGTTTAGTCTTATAATATTTATCCGAAAAAGCTACAAAACATCAACAAAAATAATGACCCTAACTCCTATAGACACAAGCTTTCACAACGGTCTTTTAATCCTTGTTCATCATGAATTAATTGATTGGGAACGACTCGATATAAGTGAGATACCAACATTCCAATATGACCATTCCATTGTCATATACTTAAACATGATTGAACCTTCCTCCACTGATGAATCATATCAAGAGACAACAATGGGGTGAACTATCAAGTTTCTTAGTCAGCAAGAGAAAAAGAATAAGAAAAGAGACAATAAAATATCTAGAGGTGAAAACCACCGTGTGGCAGTACTAGATCCAAAAGTGGTAAAAAAAATGGCGTATCCAAAGGTGAAAACTCAATTGAGGTACCTAAGGATGAGAAACTTGACACTTTTCCTGACCATTATGAATAAAGATCAATGATATTGATAGAGCCAATAGAAAAGACAAATATTGGAACAAAGGTAGAACCAAAAATCATTAATCTAGCCATATCTTTGTCTATAGAAGAAAGGGATAAATTTATTAACTTTTTCAAAGAAACACAAGTGAACTTCACATGGTCATATGCTGATATGCTAGGATTAAATCCAAATCTAATAATGCACCATCTTAACATAGCTCCAGGAGTCAAACCAGTAAAGAAGAAGTTGAGAAACATGAATCCACGTGTAGCCTTATTAGTTAAATTAGAATTGAAGAAGCTCTTGGACATAAGGTTTATTAGGCCTATTGCATATGAAACCTAGATCTCCAATATAGTACCTATTTCCAAAATAAACAAAAGCATAATGATCTGTACAGACTTTTGGGAACTAAAAAAGCATGTCCCAAGGATGATTTCCCTCTTCCTAACATTGATACTATAGTAGATCTCATAGTGGAGCATTCTATGTTCTCCTTAAAGGATGACTTTAGTGGATATAATCGGATAAAGATATCTCTAGAAGATCAAGATAAAATGGATTTTACATGTGCATGAGGTACTTTCTGTTGGAATGTGATGCCATTCCTTCTTAAAAATGATGGGGAAACCTATTAGAGAGAAATGAAAACCATCTTCCATGACATGATGCACACATTTATGGATAACTATGTGGATGATATTCTTGCAAAATATTATACCAGAAAGGAACATCTACCCATACTAGAAAAAATCTTTACCAGATTGGGACAATTCAAGGTGAGCCTAAATAAAATAAAAATGTATTTTTGGTGTTCAATTAGGGAAATTGTTAGGATACTTAGTGTCAAAAAAAGGATTAGAGGTGGATCCCGCTAAAGTTAAAGCTATTATGGAAATGGGGGTACCAAGGAATATTAGTCAATTAAGGTCTTTGAAAGGAAGGGTACAATCTATCCGAAGGTTCATATCACAATTGACGGAAAAATGTCATTCTTTTACCCAGTTGCTAAATAAAGACATCCTATTTTGATGAGATAATAAATGTGAAGAAGACTTTGCTATTTTAAAGAAATATTTGGCAAATCCTCCAGTTCTAATGGCTCCAATACCAAGGAAACCTTTGATACTTTACATATCTACAACAAAAAATTCATTAGGGGCCTTGTTAGGACAAGAGGATGACAAAGAAAAAGAAAAATAAATCTACTAGACAAGTAGAACATTGGTCAAATATGAGATTAATTACACCTGTAGAGAAAGAGCGTTCTTCACAGTAATCTTTATTTCTCAAAAGCTACGACATTATATGTACTTAGTCCATAAAATCAGGCCCATTGCTAAAATACATTCACTAAAATACCCTCTTAGCAAATCAACTCTCACAGGGAGGCTAGCTATATGGGTCATAGTATTAAGTGAGTTTGACATTGAGTATGTGGATCATAAAGCTATCAAGGGCTAGGTCATAGATGATCAGCTGACAGAGTCTCCAATCTCAAGTGAAGAACCTATTCAGGTGGAATTTCCAGAAGTAATTATCCTTACTAGAGAACCAAATATTTGGAAATTATACTTTGACGTGTCATATACTCAACATGGCTCAAGGGCATGAGTTATTTTCATTACACCACAAGGTTGCACATTCCCATATTCATTTAAACTGGTAATCCCATGCACAAATAATATAGAAGAGTATGAAGCACTCGTGATAGGACTCATAATGACTTTGGAATGGAAAATTACAGAAGTACAAATCTATGGTGATTCCCAATTAGTCATTAATCAAAGTAATGATGAATATCAATCTAAGGATGAAAATATTATGCCTTACAAAATAATGGTTGACGACTTCAAAAAGTATTTTGTCTTGATCACATTCAAGAAAATACCTAGAGAAGAAAATAAAGCAGTTGATTCCATGAAGACACTAGCCTCACTTTTGCAAATACCTGATCACAAGGACATTTATGAATTATTGGTGGAGGAATTGGTAAAACCCGTATACAACCATCCTGATTCCTAACTCATTTGCATACTTGTGGGTCATGACTCTACTTGGTATGGTCATATTTACACCTATCTCAAAGACAAAACTTTACCGTTCGCCCAATCCTGAAATGAGAAAAGAAACCTTATATACAAAGCCTCTCATTTCACCCTTATTGCCGACATGTTGTATGGCAAAGGTCTTGACGAAACATTACTTAGATGTCTAGAGAGTGAGGAATCTAAAACTTCCTTACAAGATATTCATGAGGGTATTTGTGGGTCACACTAGAGTGGGTTTACCTTAGCTAAGAAACTTCTTAGGATGGGGTATTATTGGCCGACAATGGAAAAGGATGCATGTCAGTTTGTTAAGATTTATCAAAAGTGCCAGCGTAGGAGTTACATCCACTTACCACACCTTGGCCCTTTCATCAGTGGGTTTTAATTTGATAGGAATGGTATATCCACCTTAATCCTGTTGGTACTGCCAATTTTTTGAGAGTACGATGTTAAAATTTTGTCTAAGGCTAAAAAGTACACCCTTATAAACTATTTTCAGAGGCCTACTTTGAGAGCCCATATCATGAAATTAGTTGATTTTCACGAGGAATCACTTCGGAAATGTGTTCATCACCTTTCATGGAGAAAATGTAGTGGTCTGCAGCTTTCAGAAGTCAAATTGGATGTGTTTTTGAGATAGCCATTTGGAGGTGTTAACCCAAGTCTACACTTTGCACATTTTCACTTTCTACTGAGTGACCTACTTTGGAGGTTTGCATCTTAGGCCCAGTTAAACCATATGGCATAAGGAGTGTTCTAAGATATTGTAGGCATTAAATTGAGTCAACATGTCCATTTGCAGATCCCTATGAATTCATATGATGGGTTTGCTAAGGTAATCCTGTTTGCATTTTATTCTAATTTCCTGGGTGAGAAATGCAAAAGTATAAAGTGCCCTACTTTGGGGTCCTACAGTTTGCACCTAGTTGCATGTCATGAGGAATTGAATGTTCCCATATATTATAATCGTGGAAATTTTTTAGTATGAGGATTATCAGATCTTGGTCAATCCATTTGGCCATTTTGCTTAGCCAGTTCCAAATCCAAGTTGTGCAGTTTACTGTGTTTGAGTTAAGAAAGTTATCAGGAGGCTTATTTTGAGGGGTAATGTTGGTTTCCCAGTCGATCTTCGAAACAAACTAATTACAACCTTGTTTTGTCTATGTGAAAATGAATCCATGTCCAGGTTTTTCAAACTTTAAGGTGCTCATTTGATGGGTTTTTGAAGTCAAATCCAATCAAGGCTTTTTCAAATTTCATTTGATGCAGCAGTAAAGTTTTCCAGGGAGCCACCTTTGCATTTTAATATATTGAGGTTGGAAAATTGTCATAATGAATGAATTGGTTTCTTGGATTGTTGACATCCAAATGTGATACCAGGATATATGGTAGAGCCTTAGGGATTTTTGTGTCATTTTTAAGAGGTTGATTCCAAACTCAGTTTCCATTATTTTCATGTGTTTTTGCAGTGTGTAATAAATGGTCAACTTTGGAGATTAAAATATTCTACCTAAGGAAGCATCATGGAGATTTGTTTTTGCAGAGTAATGATAAACATAGAAATCTCCCAGTCCTCCAGATTTGAGTGCTCAAGGAAGATTTTTGATCAATTTTTGAAGCCAGTTCCAGAGGCCAGTTGTTATTTGTGGGGCCAGTTTGTAGAGTTTTCAAAAGTGGATTGTAGTTGCTGTCATTTTAATGTCGTAAGATCCAAGTGTGCAATAGGCTACATTTCAGTCAATTAAAGGTAACAAAGAGTGTAGATTTGACTGAAAAGGTTGTAGATATTTTTAGATAAATCCCTAGAGAAGGCACAAAAGCTAAACATAGTGTGTGCACATAAATTGGGCCTTTTTGAAAATAAAGCATGAACATCCACCAAAGCCATCAGGTCTTAAAAGAATTGTTTCTTTAAATTTGTGAAAGCATAAACATTGGCATTTGAATTGATTACCATTGTGTCTTAAAGAAACACGACTCCATCAGGTGTTGTGTTTGTGAAGTAAGCACAACTTACTAATAGTACTTAACATTGTTGCAAGGGAATGAAATGGGAGGGTTTGAGGCTAGTTTTTCAACCTTTTCCATTTCTCCTCCCTGCCTACGCCAAAGTGGAAGTCATTGAAGTTAGGTAAATGGAGTTGGAAATGATGTGATGATTTCATGGGCAAATGAATTATGTTTGGATCCAAATAGTAAACCAGAGGCTCCCACGGACCGCATGGTTGTATTATTATCAACAACAACAGTCCCACCTGCCTCTACTTCTAGGCTTATCCCATCAGGAAGGGCCAATTCAAGTCTTGAGTTGTCACAATCTACATGGATTCATAATGGTAATATTGAGGAAAACATTCTTTTTAGTGATGGAATGGATAAAGAAAAGTACAAGAATGTTCTTCAAGCCTGTGCTTTGAAGAAAGACTTGGGGCTATTTTCATATGGAGATCAAACAATCATTAGTGAGAGAGGAATCAATCTAAGTGGTGGACAAAAGAAAAGAGCACAGCTTGCTCAGGCAGTTTATCAAGATGCTGACATGTATCTTCTTGATGATCCGTTTAGTGCAATTGATGCTGAGACAAACACATAGTTGTTCACAAAGTACATATTGAGAGCCCATGTTTTTTATGGGTAAAAGAGTTGGTTTAGAGATGAGAAAATTTCATCAATGGGACCATTTAAAAGAGTGGGCATCACTAATTCCTCCAAAGTGACTACCATTTTGACCACTTGGGTCATCATAGGATGGGTATCTACATGGGGAGATGCACAATGCATTGCCAACGTACATGGGATGGCTTAACTAGCACACACTAAGTGTTGACTGCTTAGGTGGCTGGTATGGGCCCTAAATGATTTGTAGCTTTCACAAGTTTAGTTTACGTTCCCCTAAACAATTACGTAAACTATAGCAGTTAGTCGCCTAATTCTCGCACATACAAAAATCAAATTCAAATCGTTGTTGTCGTGCTGCAAGTTTGAATGGATTAAAATAAATGATCTCTACCGGAATATGATTATTGCAGTGAATGGAAGCAAAATTATTTGATAGAAATGAATACAAAAATGTTGAAGCATAGATAAGGGTTGTTATCTGTTTGAGAAAATGCCACAAAGAAATGTGGTCTCATGGAATGACATCGTTGCAAGAGATACGCAAAATGGATTTGTTGAAAAGGCTTCTCAAAGTTTACTACTAAAGATGAAGCCATGGGTTACGGTTGAGAAGCGTTCAAAATCAAGGGAGCTACAAGACAGGGTATGACCCCCCATCAAAGCATAAAACAATGAATGCAGCCACTGCACAGGGAATTTTTTTTGTGACAGAGCTATGAAGCGTTTGTCCCACATGCGTGGTGGAGGGAGTTTTTCACATATTTTTATATACAAGTGCTTGTGATGTTTTTATGAATAAAAGTGAAGGCCTTAGGGAGAGCGCTCTATTGGAAAGTGTTGGTGACTATTGCTGACTTCGAAGGGTGTGTTTTTGTTTACAAAACTATAAAGACAATTCTCCCACATGCATTATGGGAGGGATTTCTCAGGTTTTTATATAGAAAAACACTTACTATAGATAGTGAGGAAAAGAGCAAGAGGAGACCTTGAGAATGTGCTTGGCTGGTTGGAGAGGTTGCTGATTTCAAAGGCAAGTATATTTTTGTGGGGCCCGTAGATCCCAAGGCATAAAATTAGACAGCAGTGTCAGCCGAGTGTGGTAGGCCGACGGAGCAGAAGCAAGGCTAGATGAGACTCCCGGTACCCAATCAAATCAGGGTGTGACATGTTGCAAGATAAAAGGGCACCTATACAGAAATATTAACCTAAATACAGAAATAGAAATATTAAATCAAAATTAAATTAATATCTAATTGTCTTATGTTTTTATATAGAAAAACACTTACTTTAGATAGTGAGGAAAAGAGCAAGAGGAGACCTTGAGAACGTGCTCGGCTGGTTGGAGAGGTTGTTGATTTCAAAGGCAAGTATATTTTGGTGGGGCCCGTGGATCCCAAGGCATAAAATTAGACAACAGTGTCGGCCTAGTGTGGTAGGCTGACGGAGCAGAAGCAAGGCTAAATGAGACTCCCAGTACCCAATCAAATCAGGGTGCAACATGTTGCGAGATAAAAGGGCACCTATGCAGAAATATTAACCTAAATACAAAAATATAAGAGTGCAAAAATATGAAATCAAAATTAAATTAATATCTGATTGCAAGAAAATGAATCAAATTTGTTAAGAGGATGCTTGAAAATCAAATCAGATTTTGTTAATATCTGTTGGAGAATCAGATGATGTTTTTTTAGGGAGGGGACAGGTGTCAGTCAGAGATATTTTTCAAGTTTCTTCTCCTTCTATATCTTTGATTTCTCTTCATTTTCAAAGGGTTTCAGTTTTTTGGGGTCCAAGGGGTTCCAAATTTTAGGTTCCAGTTTTGAAAATGGTTCTTCACTTTCTTTGTAAATAATGTGTGCTCAGTTGTAGATTGCAGATGTAGTATGTTATTGTAATAGTTTTCTTTTATGAACAATGGTAGACTAGTTAGTGCAGGTTAACTACTATTATCATGGAGTTGTCTCCATTTCTATGCATTTAGACTCTTTGAATTGAAGGTATCAGGTATTCTCAATTCATCTCCACATCTCTTTGTGGTTGTGTTGTTCCAGCATTGACCTCTTTCAAGGAAAGGGCTAAGTTGATTTGTCTGAAACAACAATGGTCTCAAGTGACTATATTCAGGCTTATACAAATTTAAATATTAAGAATATTGGAATTTGTTTGCACATATGTTGTGTGTTTTTTAATACGTGTTTGTGGGCCTCTTCTAAGGGAAGAGTTAAATTATGAGAGAAAGTATTAGTAAGTCTAAATACTGAATTGGATTTCATAAGTAGAGTTTTGTGATGATATAAGTAGGTATGTTGGTGCAAGGCAATAACATATTGAAAGATGGTTGGTTGAGCTTGTTGTTTATGTGGATATCTATTATGGTTATATATTTGACTCTGATAGCCCAATGGATAAGAAATTAGTTTATGGATATGAAGTATTTTTAGAAACAATCTCAAATCATATTCAAATCATTTTAGTTTCATGTTTATTTATGTGAAAGTTAAGTTATCTAGTTCTTAGCACACTTAATGCAGGTGGGAGCCTAAATAAGATTGGTAGAGTTTTAAATGCCCATTGCCTACAAGTCTAAGAATTATCCACAATTATGTATTTGCATAGTGTTGTGTAGCAAGAGGTTTATTATATATACAGATCTATGCTATTAGGTACACCCGCCCAAGTGTGTGGAACTCAAAGTGAAGAAGGATTGTATTGCCTTCTTAATGTTGGCTTTTCCTATCCTTAATCTATAGATAAAGAAGATTTTGTGAATTAGATGAAGATCACTAGGTCTGGTTCCCATTTTCTTTTTTAGGATTGAGGGTTGCAAGAAAAATCACCAACACATCCAATGGTCATAAGTATATCATAACTGCCACTGAGTACTTTACAAAGTAGGTGGAAGTTGTACCCCTATCAATTGCATGTGGAAAGAAAATATCCATGTTTATCATAAATCATATTATTTGAAAATATGGTATTCCACGTGCCATAATAAAAAATAATGGAAAATAGTTTAAAAACAAGGATATTAAGGAATTGTGTGAGAAATTCAATGTCATTCAACATTTCTCCTTAATATATTACCCTCAAGGAAAGGGTCAAGCTGAAGATCCAACAAAAGCATCCTCAAAATTCTCAAGAAAATAGTTGATGATTTCGACAGGGATTGGCATATTCAATTGAATCTAGCATTATGGGCCTATAGAACAAGCATTAGAACATCAACTGGATCGACGCCATTTTCACTAGTTTATGGGGTTGAAGCATTTTTGCCTTTGGAAGTGGAAATTCCATCCTTTAGAGTCTCATTACATGGCATACTGATAGATGAAGAGTATAGAGTTTCCAAGTTGGAATAATTATAGTTACTTGAGGAATATCAACATCAAGCCTGTGATCATGTCAAAGTCTACCAAAAGAGGATGTCCAGGAACTATAATAAAAAGATAAAACCTAGAGAGTTCCAAGTTGGTGACCTCATCCTAAGAGAGAACCCAAGAAATTAATCAAAAAGAGAGAAGAAGGGTAAATTTCTAGGACCATTTGTTGTGACATCATCCTTGGAATAGGAACATACAAATTAGCTAATTGTGGGGGAGATGAGACTCGGTAACCCATCAATAGAATATGCCTAAAGAGGTTTTATATCCTTTCTCTTCCCCCATCAACTCCTAGAACTCTACACATGCCATAGGAAATATACTTCATGTAAAAGGCCAGATCCTTATAGAAGTATGGTGTAGTGTTACTAGGAATGGGTGCTATGTAATTTAGGGTGCCTTTGGGCATATGGATTTGAATCAAATTTTCTACAACACAATCCTCCCTTATATACCTAGCCGCTAAGGCTTTCAGGTCTATCTCTGTAGTGCATGGGTTATACATATTGAAAGCTTTCATAAAGGATTCCCTATCTAGAGTTACTAGGGTTGTACCATCACTCTTTTTTATGGTTTTAGAGATTGTATCATACCTATTAGCCAACTCCAGTAATAAATCTACATCTACAAACACATATGGAACTATCAATTTGGCTAACCCTGAAGTCCAAGGGTTTGACACAGGAACAGGACCCTCACTATTCTTATGAAAATATTTAAACAAATGATATCTAGAACAATCAGGCATTTTAGCATCTCTAACATAAGCCATGTTATCACCAAGGTATTCATCATTTACCTTTTTTCCTTGATTTTTTCCTGGTAACAAAGCCACAAATTCATCTGAGTAGTTTATTTTCCCCTTCTGATCATCATCAGCATCACCAATCTTTCCACTAGTTGAAGCAATGCTCACTGCTTAGCTCATCTTGTCTACACTGAACTAGATAATACTGATCAAACTCTTGTTCCCTCACTCTGCAATCTAAACAATTCTAGTCTTCTAAAAGCACTAATCACTCATGCAATATTTTTAGCTCTGAAATCTGAAACTCTGGTAAACTAAAATGAACAATGGTAATGCTTATTTATTCAGAGAAATCAATGCACAAATATTATTCAAAATCGTAAATTTTCTATTCAGTCACTTCTGCAATTACTTCTATGTGCTTTGATATCACTTTCTCTTAGCCATGGCGCCTGAGGTTGATAGGTTATCATTTTAAAAAAAAGGCCAATCAAAGTAATCATGAAACCTTATTTTATGCGAAATAAATTCTCTATTTGATATGATTGGCTCACTTTATTACAACGCAGCTACTTCTTACATGTTGTCACAATCCTCTTGTTCTGATTGGCTAATGATTGTACATCATGGCACGAGACAAAACTATTACCTTGCTCATACTCTGGTTCTCTTTAGAGACTACGCGACTGCTTTATCTCCTTGTCGCTGAGAGTTAGCTTTAACTCTAGTTTTGTCATGAGATTTAACGCTCACCGTACGATCAAAACTTTGATCAATGGTTATCTCTTAGTCGCTGAACAAATTCACTTAACTCATACTTCATTCTGAGATTCAGTGACTAAAGATAAAGAGTAACTCTTATTTAACCTTTGGTTTCTTTGGAGACTACGCGACTGCACAAATTTGAAGTCATTGAAAGGTTTTACTAACCATGAGTTTCATTATAGATTACGTGACCATCATTAGATGTTCTTTCAATTGGATGGTTCACGTGATATCTCTTATTCATTTTGTACTTTTTGCATCTGATTGGAGACTTCGCGACTACCACTAGATCAATTTTAATGCAACGGTTCACATGAAATCTCTTTAGCTTTATCCTTAATTGTAGTTTGTTATGAGACTTCACGACTACAACTATCTCTAAGATGCTAGATAGGTTTTCTAACCACAGGTTTATTCTGAGATTTCACGCAGACCATAGATCTCAGGAATGACTTAGACATGTGTCAACATTTGGATTATTACCTCTGAATCACTAAATATTCTCTGAACTTTTGACTTGTATCAGCGACTTAACGTCATCCATCAAATCTTCTCTTATCTATGGTTCAAATTTTCCTGCTACAAACTTGACGGAGCCTTGACTTAATCTTTACTAACCAGATTTCTCATGGAGACTTAGTGAGTAACTGAATCTCTTTGTCACTGAATAAATTATCTAACTCAAGGTTTATTTTGAGATTAAATGCCATCCTTTAGATCTTTCTTCAATTTGACGGTAGTCACTGAATCTCATGAACTTTTATCTTGCAACTAAACGCTGGCCATAAGATCAAATTTGAATTAGACGATAGTCACTAGATCTCATAACATTTAACTTAACCCTTGTTTTCATTAGAGATATGATGACTAAATAGATCTAACTCATGTCTTAACCTTGGTGAGCCTGTGAGACTCCGTGGCTAAAGAAACTCGAAGTCGCTTTATAATTTCTTAACTGAGAAGTTTATCTCGAGACTTCACGCCCATTGAGGGATCATCTTGAAAATCAATGGCTATCGCTAAATCTCATAAGATTTAACTTAACTCATGTTTCTTTTTGAGATCTCATGACTGAATGAAAATTCAACCAGGCTCTAATTCTGATTTGTTTGCGAGACTGCACGACTGAAGAAACTCAAAGTCGCCATAGGATTTCTTAACTTTGAGGTTTCAAATGAGACTTTGTGCGAACCACAGGATCAAGATCTGAATCAATGGTCAACGTTAAACTACTCAATCCTTCAAAGCATATTCTCTTCTTTATGAGATAACGCAACCAAGCATTGTGTTGAGTCTCGAAGCAAAATAGAATATTCTAAAATCTTAAAGAGACTTCGTGACTGACATTAAACATGAAAAGATCACATGACTTAAGTGATTCAGATTTTCTGAAAAAAGTAACTGAAAATTAGAAACCGATTATGAAAAACTAGGGGTTTCTCTTGATATGAATAAAAAATGACCTAGGACCTAGGGTTTTACACACTTCTTACTGATTTTAAGGCTCAAAGATCATCATTTGCAGGGAAAATTTGATAGCATTGGACAGGAATTTGACCTTCTAAGCAAGAATCTGACTGGGAACTCAAATTTTTTTATAGCAAGGTTTCAAAACTGGAAATACAACCAACAGGTGTTATCATGATGGCTTATAAAATGGCGAAGGAAAATGTGAAATACCACTTGTGTGAAGTACTAAGACAATAATTTCTAGAGAAACTTAAGTAGATCAAGTGAGACAAATCAAAATCATTTATGTTTGGATCACTATTGATACATATCTATATTCATATAGTTCATAAGTTTCCTGGAATGCACCATAGGGCATGGAAAGACAATTAACCCCTTGGTATTCAAGTAACTAACAGTTATAGAAGGAAAAATAGTACATGGGTTGATGGAGAGCTCTTTGCAATGTTCAAAATTATTCAAAGAAAAATGAAGGAATGAATGAGAATCCCTAAGGAAATAGTTGATAAATACAAAGATATAATTTGTTTCATGGCTGAAACTCATTGTGTATGCTTCGAGGAAGTTGAACCAAGGAAGACAATGAATTACCCTATGGGTTATGAGGTTAGTGCAGAGGTTCTTACCATGCAAGTAGAACATGTTCTATATTTTGAGATTGATTCTTCAGAAGAAAGATGGGGCACTTATGAGGAAAAGTATGCCAAAATCATAGATGAACAAACTAGGGCAACCAGAAAAAGAAAAATTGAGAAAATGGTTGATAATATTGTAGAGAAGGCAGGTATAAACAAAGATGAGATGAAAGAGGTTAGGAAGAAGATAGCAGATGGATCTTCTCGATTGGTGAGCACTTCTCTTGTATCCTTTCCACCTCCTGAAGTTGTAGAGGTTGTTGACTCACCTTGTACTTTGGTTGATGTACTTGATACTACTCCTACACCACCTAAGAGGACATCACAAAGAACAAGCATGACTGAGATATTGAAGCCATAAGCGATATCTATGAGAAGGAAAATGTCCTCTAAACAAAACTCACCTCATAAAAGGTAGAGGCCTGGTATGGAGAAGAAAGAAGAAAAGAATAAAGAAGAAGATAGGAAAGAAGAAAAGAATTGAAGAGAAGAAAACATAGGAGAAAACTGAAAATAAACCATCTAAGAGACAACTTTGGAAACCTGATATGAGGACTTTGGCAAAGATGATAGTTGATCAAGGAAAGCTAAATTAATTACCTAGATACTATGAGAGGTATAATGATAATGACAAAATTCTAATTGAAGACATTATTATTAATCATATTCAAGTGTTTAAAAAGAATCTACTTGAAATAGAAGGTTGTATTCCTAAAGATTTGTATGATAAATTGGAAGTAAGGAAGCAATTAGCACTTAAAAAAGATGAGAAGATAAGAGTAAAAGCCATAGAACATATGCTACCTTTTATTTCACTTGTTGAGCATGACAGAATAATGCAAGCCATTAAGCCCTTGCTAAGAGTAAAAACAAGATTGATAAAGATCATGGGGAGAAAGTATGGTGAAGTACTAGAAGAAACAAACAAAGCTATTGACAAGGTATTAATGGAAGTTGGACCACATAAGGCTTCACCTCCTAAGAACAAGGATACTGAGCCCAAAACCATTCTAAAATGAGATTCTTTTAATTCTGCAACAGTGCACATTTAATCATCTAAGGATGAAGATGATAGTAACCAGTTCTTCAGTATAGTTAAGAAATCATGTTTCTTTGTTCCTGGTGTGCATGTGTCTTTGGACACTTTGTAGGATATTGGTGACCCTTTTAAATGGATTATTGATACAGTTACTGGGGCAGATGGAAACAATGAACAAAGTATAGTCAATCTTAGCAAATTGACTGAGGAATAAATGAAAGGAGTTGCTGAAGAAAAAGATCAAGGTACTAAGGATGAACTAAAAGAAAGTATGGTTGAGGTAAAGAAGGAAGTTGAGACTGAGGATGAAGTGACGTAAGAAACTCATGTATCCATTCCTATTTCTTCAACTCTATTGTTGGCGAGTGACGATAAACCTATGAACACTGATGTTGATGACATGGATGTGGATGAATTGATGAAGTTTTCATCCATCGCCTTTTCTAAGGATAAGGAGAGATGAGAACAAAGGACAAAGAAAAATACAAAGGTATTGGATAGGGCTATAGATATAATCAACAACATTCTACCCTTGCCTTTCACCTTTCAGGGAAATGAAATAGTTGATAACTTGAACAAAGTCCTTGATGAATTTGATGCTCACTTTACTTCTTTGGAGAAGGTCACTGCCATGAAAGTTGAGAGAGGATACATGGAAAAGAAGTTAGAGGAGATATGTCAGTCATTGAAGTGGGATATCAATTTATTAGATACCACTATCTCTGGTATTAGGTCTTTCATTGAGCATGAAAAGAAGATGTACAACTATTGCATAAACCCTTCTAGGCATGTACAGAATGCGGTGGACATAATCCATAATGATGGGAAGACATTGGATGATTTGGCGAAGAGTTGTGAGTCCTCCTCACAATCTGTTTCTGAGATGGATAAGGAAGTGTCGAAGTTAGTGGACAAAATCAGTGTGCTTGAAACTGATAAGTTAAGAGTGTTGGGGGTATTTTCTATGTTGAGGAATATGCTTACTCCTAAACTATCAATTATGGAGAAACACCTTGAGGATATAGAGACAACGAAGAAGTTCCTTGATGAAGCTCTGCCTATGGTACTAAAGGATGTAAAGATATCATCCTTTTCTTTGAATGGTCTTATTCGTGTAGGTCAGACTTTGGAGAAGACATGGAAAAATATTAAAAGATCTTGGAACCATCTTTATTATTCATATGGTATGAGCTTTTGGTGAGAATATCTACAAATTTGATACGTATATAGATATATTTTTGAGTATACCTTTTCCATTGATGTCAAAGGGGGAGTAATAAGTGTAGTATAAAAAATGTATAGTCAGAAGTGTAGTTTGCATTTGACACTTAGTCATTTTTCACTAATTGTTGCCATAAATGCCAAAGGGGGAGATTATTGTAAAGAGGCCTGATGAATGTACCTTAGATGTTTTCATTTATGTAAACACTACTTATTGCCATGGTCGCTTGGAGTACATTCTAGTTTTTGAGATTTTGTTTGGAAAAATGACTAAGTCAATGAAATTGTTAACAAGGTACAGTTGTATAGTTTTGCTTAGCGAGCACAATATGTAACGACTTAAGTCCTCTGAGATTAGAGGAATGTATTATGAGATGTAGTAGACCTTTAGCTAAGGTCTCTTTCATTTTGGATTTGACTAGAGAGAGTTACAGCTTGTTGAAGTCATGAGAAGACAATACAGTAGTGAAAGAAGGCAAATAAGTGGTCGCGATATTTAAGGGAGTATAATGTGAAATCCACAAGTGCTAAGTTTTGGATTTGGTTTGGGTCCTACCCTAATTTTGTTGATGTATGATCACCGACTATGTATTTTGTATTTGATTAAGTGTTGGACATGTTTTGTGAGCCAAATGGAAGATTTATGAGATCAAGTATATATGTGAAGATGTTTTGAGAAGCGAAGAGGTGTGTAGAATAGATAGATGCATTGTGATGTCAAAATAAGACAGAGGATTCTACGAGCTATAACTGGGACTACTTGAGCATATAAGATGCTTGTATAGTTCACTTTTGGTAATCATTATAAGAGATAATTTTGCATTATAAGAGAAGTGAGCTCCTTGTATACCCCTAACAGGGTTTCTATCCTTTAATAACGATATGTACTAATGTAATATTAAGCTCCTAACAGGGCCAAGTCTCCTAATAGAGACATTATACTCTTAGTGCATTATTTGTGGGTATTATCCCCACCGGGGTTTTCCCTTGGCCAAGCTTTCCTCATGAACAAATCATGGTGTTATGAGTTGTTTTCTTTATGTGTATGTTCTTATCATTATAATTGCATGGTTAAGCTTGAATGTGTTAAGTTTGAAATCAAAGTGTTGTAATACTGATTCATCCCCCCTCTCAGTATTACTTAATCCTAACAGAAAGGTTGTCACAAAATATGAGCAGCTGGAAAACTCTTTTGCAGGTAGTGAGAAAAAAGAAATCCAAAGGCAAGAGGATGATGGAAGATGAACTTCAATATGACTTGTTTAAAGCTGAAGAATTTCTTCAGAATAACCTAGCCAATGGTGATGCTAAATAATCTATGGCCCAATCCAAAGACTCTCTTAGGAGGCTTCAACATTTTAAAATTCAAGGTGCTAAAACTCGAGCAAGGCTCAACTGGATCAGTCATGGGATAAGGGTTCTAGATTCTTTTTTCAGATCCTCAAATCTAAGGAGTCTAGGGAGAGGATATAATCTATTTGGGATGAAGTGAAATTACTTGGCTCCCAATAAGGAATTCTCCAGGCCTTTGCATGTTTCTATAAGAAACTCTTATTTCATAAGATGTGGGCTAGGAAATGGAAAGTGCTAGGAACAAAAATCAGTAGCATTATTCCAAAAAAGGTTTCAGAGGAAGATGCAATATTACTTGATAGACCTAATTTTGTGGAGGAAATAAATAATGCAATACATAATCTGAGTAATGAAAAAGGCTCCTGAACCAGATGACATTCCAGTAGAACTCTACAAAAATAATATATCTTGGATTAGTGATAGGCTCCTCAAGTTTATTCATAAGCTATTGATAGAAGGTCCCTTGGGGATGGCATTAATGCATGCCTCATTAAATTTATCCCCAAGGATGGAGATAAAACACTGATCAAGAATTGGAGGCCAATTACTTTGTTGAATGTGTCCTATAAAATCTTGGCAAAAATTCTGGCTTTGAGGCTGGAGAATGTTCTTCCTCAGATCATTAACCCTACCCAAACTGGATTCGTGAAAGGCAGATACACTATTGAGAATATTATCACTTGTTGGGAGGCTATGGATTGGGCCAAAGATTCCAAGCAAAAAGCCTGCATCCTACTACTAGATTAGGAGAAAGCATATGATATGATTGAATGGAAGTTTATTCACATGATGCTTAGTAGTCTAGGGTTCCCTAATTTTTTATGCCAGATGGTCTTGACTCTTTTAAATAATGAAAATGCAAGGGTTGAAGTTAGTGGAATGAGATCTAATCCTTTTGATCTTTCCATATGTATAAGACAAGGGTGCCCTTTGACACCAAATATTTTTGTTATTGTTGTAGATGCCCTTTATTATATCATTAGAGACAACTCTCTGTCCTCAAGAGTTAAGGGTATAAATCTTCCTAATGGGGAGGAGCTTACTAATGTCCAATTTGTTGATGATACAAAAATCACTATTAAACTAAACGATGATAATATCAGCCATTTAATGAGTAAGCTTGAATTGTTATGTATTGCTTCTAGGAGTAAGCTATCACTGCCTAAATCTATTATGCTGGGATGGACTGACGAACCTCCAAGATGGTGTAGCAGACTTGAATTTGCACGGGGAGGCCCTTCCCACCGGGTTAAATACCTGGGAATCCCATTCTCTACTGACCCCAATCTAGGTGATATGTCAAACTAGATAAAAAAATAAGATTGAGAGGAAACTAAGGAAATTGAACAATAATTATCTCTCTCTAGCCGGTAGATTCCAAGTGTGTCAGACAATCCTCTCTTCATGCATTGTTTATTATGTTTCTACCTGGTTATTTAACGAGGCCCAATTTAATTGCATCTAGAAGAAGCTTAGAGATTTTTTGTTGTTAGATGGTAAAGGGATCAAGAAAAGACATGCTATGAAGTGGCACTGGTGCACTATGAGTAAAGAGAGTGGGGGTTGGGCTTGAAGGACTTAATATTACAAGGGATTACTCTTGCAGTTAAATGGGTAACAAATGCTACCTTGGGGGATGAGTCTTGGAAGGTGTTGGTTAGGAATAATATTTCTAGGGCCATTCCCAAAACTACCCCCTCTTGGAAAGGTCTCCATATCAATGATTTATTATCTGGAAATTTTACAATCAAAGTTCTAGGCTCCAATGTATTTAAGGCCATTTGGAAGAGTTGGGAGCATGTAAGGAAGTTAATAAAAAACAACGGTTGCACTAATGAAAATAATAAAATATGTGGCGAGAAATCTCTATGGTGGAACCTCAATCATGGTGGTAAGCCCCTAGCCCTCACTCAAGGTTGTTCAGTAAGGAAGTGAGCCAACAAGAGGATTAAGAACTTCTCTGACATCATACGAGATGACAAGGTGATCTGCTAGCAGGAGTTACAAACTAATTTTGATTTACCTCAGTCTCACTAGAGAACATTTTGTATGATTTGAGAAGCCTACTATAAGTTAGCTCTTCCTAAGGACTGCGAGGATAGAGAAGATAGGATTTCCGCCCTTAAGCGGCCTAATGGTACCATCCTACCTAATACTAAAGCCAAGCTTGTATACAAACACCTTGCTAATAACCATTGAATCTTTGACCACCTTCACTCTTGTTGGAACCTAAACCTTGAACCTTTTGATTGGAACAAACACCTTACTGGCCTATGACATAGACCTATTGAGCCTAATAAAATCTGCTTCATGTGGCGTTTCTTCCTGCATAAATTACTAGTCAAAAAGCCCAACAGGGATGTGAATATATGATCTTTCTGTAGAAGTTTTGAATATGTTGTCCATGTATTCTTTGATTCCTCCTTTGTCAAGGAAGTTTAGGGTATCTTTGGCCTTTATGTGCACCATAATTTTAATCTAATGCATATTCTTACTAACAAGTTCTCAAGAGCCTAGATAACATTTGTAATCTATTTTGGTATATTATTTCTGTGGAAATTTTATGGTCCATCTAGAAAATGGGTAATGAAGACATCTTTAATGTTAGAGTTAGAAACCTTACCGAGTCTCTTCAGACGCTCATATTTCATAACATTGCTACACATGTCACAACCATCATGAAGTTGGATGAGAAGAAGTTTAAAGAATAACTCAATATAGGCACTGTTATAGTTGAAAAGAAGGAGCTGACCTATGGTTTCACCACTATCAAGGACAAGATCGAGATGTTTCAATTTGAACATGCTATTAGCAAGATGAAGAAACAACTCCATGATCTGATGGAGAAAGATGTATGTGATACAAATAACCCAATACAGGTGACTCCAATTGATGTCCTGCCTCCTGTTGTTATTCCTCCACAACTAACTGCATAGAATGATAAAGTCTTTATATGGAATGAAGGTCTAGGTGGTTGGACTACATGGGCTGATCATAGGGGAAATGACAATTGAGTTCAAATTTCATATCAGTTTATTTTTTGGATTCTATGTAATTATTTTAAGATAGATATGTAACCGAAACTGATCTCTCTTTGGAGCGTGCTTATTTTGTACTTGATGGTGAATAATCATATACTCTCATTGTAAATGCTTAATTTATAATCAATAGGAAAAAAAATATTTTGAATCTCATATTACCATTATAGAAAAGGTATGCAAATAGAAATAAATTATTTTTAAAATAACTTTTGAATAAATTTCTTGAGTAAATATAAATAGCTTTTCAAATAAAAATCATAAAATAAAAAAATCTTGAAATCTTACAAAATTGCTTTTATACAATAATTCAAAGTATTATAGGTGTAAAGTAACTCTCTTAAAATAAATAATCATTAAGTAATATAAAATAAGGATTAAGTAAATAAAAATAAAATAAAATAAAATTTTGATAGTTATAAATTAAATAAGAATATTTTTTGAAATAAAATTAAAGTAAATAATATTAAAGAAATTTTTTAAAAATAAAATTAGCATATCCATCTTTAGAAAATATCTATGTATTTTTCAAATTTTTATATAAATTTTATTAAGATAGGTATGCAATCATGATCATATAAAGCAGAAAATGAATTTGAAGTAAATTTGATTTGTTTTTGAAAAACAAATATTAGATTTTATTTATTTTTAATTGTCTTATATCATGTCCCTATGCTTGCTTGTTTTTGCTAATAGCAGTTGCTCAACTTTTTGTGTCACGATGACAATGTTTTATGCTTAATTTTAAGCACCCTCTTAAATGTTATTTTTAAATCAAATTTTTAGTTATTTTTGTTGCAAATAAACGTGAAAGCAAAATTATAGGCAAATAAAAAGGAGATGGAAACAAAATGATAAAGACATGTGTCACTTTTTTAATAAGCAGTTGTTGCTTATTTCTAACCCCCCTTTTGCATTGGAACACTCTTTAATAATGATATCAATCTATTTTTTTAAATATACTACCATATATAAATAAAAAAATAAATATAATTAGTTTCTACACTATTCATACTCATAAAATTGGGTTCATCTTAACCATTGTTCATGAAATATAGATAAAATATCACAATTTAACACACTTAAAAGATATCTATTTACATATTTACCCGATATCATTTTTTTTATCGGTAACATTTTGTATTTTCATTGATAATAAAAAGAGGATTACATCATTATGCCACTTCCAAGTTGGCCATCGTATTACAAACATTTTTCATCCCTACCCCACACCCGTATATGGATGTAAAAACATGTAAAAGGCATTAACACCCATCAAAAAACAAAAAGAACGTCCAACACACAAGATCACAAAAAACATACGACTACCCCAGTAATGGCCCCTTCCACTTGCATCAACCCTTTGTGCTTATTCTTTGAACCACTCATCCGCCTCCTCCCTCGAGAAATTGGGGATGGTCCGGTCATCCTGAACTGACCGTGGCTTTCCCTTCGAGCTGGCACCCTGGCGACTCATGCTGCCCTTCTCACTTGTGCCCGCCTCTTTCTGCTCCCTCCTCTCGAGCTGGTGGCGTAGTTGTTGCCTTGGTGCTAACACACTCTTCCGGGGTGTTGACTTCATAAAACCCCTCTTTTCCTCTTCCTGCACCCAGATGTTTTCCTGCAAGAACGCCACAATCTTTTTCCATCCTTTCTCCGCCTTCGGTATATGCACTCCTTGCGAGTTCACCGAAGAACAAACTATCAGAGGTTGGACTGAAGTATCTCCTCCCCCAATTAGCCTCCATGGCTCTTGTCCCATCTCCAACCCTTCCCCCAACACTGCTCTGTCCACAATTTCCTCAAAACCCAGCAGCCATTGCGGGTCAACACATGAAGCCACCAACCTTCTGATTTCCTCCTTGGTTTCTCCCACTGACAATACTAGTGCCACAAAGAGCGAAGCTACATCCAAATTGGAGCGTCTCCTCCAGTAGGAGTCTAGATACTCCACTCCCATCATTTTTTGTATGTCATCCATGAACTCTGCATCTTCAAACATAAAAATGTTCCTCAGATGCCTCGCTGTGATCTTCCCCTCATACGATTGCATCTGGTTGTCTAATTCAAGCGCAAAATTTGCCTCCATCTCCTCCTTCTTGCTGAAACCTTGTGATTTGATCGCTCTTTTCCGCTTTGATATCACACCCTTCAAACCATTTGGAAGGGTATGCTTTGCGGGGTGCCAATAAATCATTGCACTTGCTGTCACGTGCCAAGACATGAACTATCTTGAGTGTCATCAGGTTTAATGGTTTATTACTACTCCTCCATTAATTGGTTAATATGCTTTAATTGGGGCATGTGTAATGTTCCCTCTTTTTATTCCATGTCAAGACCTCTAAGGTCTTCGTAAATTTCATATTGAGTCCCTTGTGCAACATTCACACCCATATTGGCGAGCTTGTCTGCCACTTTATTAGCTTCTGTAGACGTGGGAAACCTTAAAGTCCTCGTACTCTTGTAAAAGGCACCTGATTTTCTTGATGTGTTTGTCAAGATGCCATGCTACCAGTTTTCCTCTCGATATCCCATTAGTGATTATCTATGAGTCCCCTTCAAGGTGCACTCTGCGGATTCCCAATTTGGCTCCTAATACTAAAGCTTCTTTGGCCGCAACACATTCGGCCACATTATTCATACCATCCTTCATTTGTTTGGCCACAAAAGAAAGAATGTTTCCCTGATGATCTCTTGCTATAAAACTGCATCCAGATACCCCCAGGTTGCCCCGAGCTGCTCCATCAAAGTTAATTTTCACCCATCCTTCCTCTGGTGGTTGCCAAGATGTCTCTTTTCTTTTCTGCTTAGGATTAACCCTTAAAGACCCATTAACGGGCCTGAATTTGATAGTTGGGAAGTTTGAATAAATTTGGGAGTCTTGCCTTGTGAATGTTACATTCTGAGAGTTTGATGAGGATGCAGATGAGACTGCTTCTACAATGGCATTCTCTAGCCACTACCCAAAGTGTGACCATTCCTCCTCCATATCCTGGAATATTTTCCTGTTCCTTTCTTTCCACAGCTCCCACAACATCATTGTCAGTATAATCCTCCATACTGATGCAAAGACATGTTTGTTTTTCTTGGTCGGCCAAGCCTCCAACCAGCCCTTCAGAGTTTCTGTTAAAGGACTAGCCCAACCAAGTTTTGACTTATCATACTCCATGTCATCTGCGAAAAACTACAATGGAGTAGAAAATGATCTATATTTTCTTTCGCTTTCTGGCATAGAGGGCACCTAAAGGGACCTTGAAAGCCCATTTTCTTCAACCTTTCCCCAGTAAGAATTTTACCATTGCCTGCCAGCCAAGTAAAGACTCCAGCCTTCGGTAGACATGCACTATCCCAACACAGATTATGCTCCCATAATACTTTATTATGAGTGCCTTCCAATATTTGATAGCCAATCTTGACTGTATAAATCTCACTTTTGGAACCACTCCAAATCAACTGATCCCTGGTATTATAAGAGACCAACATCTGATCCTTCAGAATCTGGTCCATTTTTTCTTTATCTATAGCATTCACATTAAGGGTTGAGGTCTCCTTCCACTGCCCAAGAATACCCCTGGCAGGGTTCTCTTCTATCATAAAATATCTCACCTTGAAGCCCCATTGTTGTCGTGTGGCTGTAATCAGAATATCCGAGGCTCCCAATTTTTCTAGCTGTTGTCCCCCATCCCACGAGTCACTCCAAAAATCTGCCTTAGCTCCGTCCCCAACTTTCCATGTCAAGTGATTCAAAATTATATGCCTACAACTCATCATGTATTTCCAGATTGCAGAGCCCCTTGGAAGGTCAGCCATAGTCAAATTGCGGTCATCCTCCATGTTGTCTAAATATTTAGCTCTGAGGATCTGCACCCACCGTTGATTCCCTGCACTGAAGACCTTCCATACTAATTTGGCACCTAGGGCTACATTAATTAGTAACCAATCCCTTATGCCTACACCACCACCACCTCTCGGTCTACACACTTTTGACCATGCCATCAGAGAGATCTTTTCCCCCTCATGTGAACCATTCTACAGGAACTTACACATGCTCCGCTGGATTCTTTGAATTTCTTTCTTTGGAATTTTGAAACATGCCATGGAGTATATCGGCATTGCCGATATGATTGCTCGAAGCATTGTTATCTTTCCTGCCAACGTGAGCCATTGACCTTTCCAGTTTTCCATCCTCTTTCTTTAGTCCTCTACCAATTTCTTCCAAATGGGTCCTTTCCCAACACCGCCAAACAATGGTGTACCAAGGAATCTGCTTGGGAGGGTCCCAATCCTTACCCTAAACGTTCCTGCAATAATCCTCTATGATCCCATTTCTGTGTTGAAAAAATACATCTCAAATTTATCCCAGTTGACCGACTACCCTGAAGCCATACTGTAGTCGTCTAGAACCTACTTCATCACTCTTGCCTCTGCCATCAAAGCCTCACCAAAGAGACAAGTATCATCTGTGAATTGTGAGTGAGTAGAAGCATCTACCCCATTTTCAATCAAGATACCTTTCTAGGACCCCATTTCTCTTTTTCTTGAGATAGATCTGCCCAATACCTTGGCCAAAATTATGAAGAGAAAAGGCGAGATGGGATCACCCTGCCTGATTCCTCTCTTTGTGCTAAAAAACCCCTGAGGGATCCCATTAACTAGCACTGACACTCTAAAATCTGAGATCATACTTTTGATCCACTATAGCCAACCTTCTCCAAAACCAAATTTCCTCATTACTTCTATCATGAATCCCCTATCAACCCTATCATAGGCTTTACACACATCCAATTTGAGCATCATTTTCCTATATTTTTCTTTGCTGGCTGAATGAATTGCTTCATGCGCAACAATGATGCCATCGACAATACTCTTATTTGGAGTGAATCCACTTTGTTCCAGGGAAATAATCAACTCGAAAAGAGCTTTCAGCCTATTTGCTACAATTTTTGTAATGATTTTATACACTGTATTACAAAGAGAAATAGGTCTAAACTCCTCATACCTGGATGGATGTTCTTTCTTTGGGATGAGAGCCACCAGGGTATTGTTGAAATATTTCAAGATAAATCCCTCCCACCTTGATTCTTCCACCACCTTTATCAAATCTTCCTTTAGAAGGTCCAAGAACTTTTGATAGAAGAAAGCTTGGAAACCGTCCGGTCATGGCGCCTTGTCTCCACCCAAACCAAAAACTGCAGCTTTGAGTTCACTCATCTTAATAGCATCCATAAGCATGATAATGTCTTCTTCTATGATGGTGCTTGGAATGACTCCCAAAATATTTTCCTGAGCCTTCCTCCTGTCAGCATGGTCCTCTTGCCAAAGATCTGAAAAAAACTCCACTGCTTCCTTGTTGATGCTATCCATGTCCTCTATAAGAACACCATTTTTGTTTTCAATAGACAGAATTGAAAGGAAACTAAGTGTGCGGAAAATAGTTCCCTACGCTAAACTCTCAAGAAGAGGATCATGCAAATTTAGATTTAACCCTTATCAATTACAGAATGATAAAACAATAACATGCATACATAGAAAAATGAGAATGACACAATGATTTACCCTGGGGAAAACCTTTCGGTAAAAAACCCCAGCACTCCAAAACCTGCACAATGTATTAATCAAAACTATTACTGTTTACAATACACTTGCAATGCAAGTTCCTCCAGGAGATAATCGACACTTGAAGACAAATCCGACAGCATAACATCATACCAACAATACCCTAACTTCTCACTCAGATTTGCAACCCTAAAAAATGCTTATATCATGCGCTTCCCTTTTTAGGGCAACTTCCAAATACAACCGTATTAGGGTTTTACCATTCTCCAAGAAAATAGGAACCCGGAATTTTTTTCCATGGTTCCAGAAGAGTTCACAGTACTCAACACGATCAGTTGCCACATGTCTTGCATGTCTTCACCCATCATAGAATCTTCCACAATTAGCTCTTACAAATATTAATGACCGTCATAGGAATCCGTCATAACCGTTTCAGTCATGATTACCTTACACATTGTCCAAAGTGCTGACATTTGGAAAATATCTAATGTAAGGAAATATACAAGGTTGAGACACCTTATTCCTAACATTCTCCCACTTGTCGAACACCTTGTAAGAGCCAAAGGAAATAACAGGATTTAATTGCTATAGGCCGAGAGGCCCATAGACTTCGAACACCATTTGAACTTCTCTATGCCCACAAGTTTTGTCAATGCATCCGCAACATTCTTTACTGTATCTACCTTCTCCAAACTTACCTTTCCATCCTATACCATATCTCTCACAAAGTGAAACTGCACATCAATGTGCTTCGTTCTGGCATGGAAAGTTGGATTCTTCGCAAGGCAAATAGCACTCTGACTGTCACAACAAATTGTAATCTGTCCTGCATCAACACCAACATCCGAACATAGTCTCCTAAGCCAAATGGCTTCCTTACAAGCATGAGAAGCTACCATGTACTCTACTTTTGTCATGGAAAAAGTGACCATAGGTTGTCGCTTACTCATCCAAATGATGGCACCACCAAACATAGTGAACACATAGGCACTGGTGGATCTCTTGCTGTCAATGTCACCTGCCCAATCTGAATCCACAAACCCACGAATACAAACTGAATGTGGAGCTCCAGAAGAGTTTCCATGATAGCATATGGAATACTCTGATGTACCCTTCAAACATCTAAACACTCTCTTAACTGCATCCCAATGTACCCGTCCAGGTTTAGCCATAAACTGACTCAGGACTCCCACTGCTTGGGCAATGTCTGGTCTAGTACAGACCATAGCATACATAAGGCTACCAACTGCAATAGCATAAGGTACTTTTCTCATGTCCTCCACCTCACTAGGAGATTTTGGATAATCATCCACAGATAACTTTGTTCCCATAGAAACAGGAACACACAATGGTCTGCAATCTGCCATGCTAAACCTGTCACTAATACATTTGACCCTAAATTGCGACCAAACTTTGCGACCAACTTGAAAATTGTTTTGTTTGGTCGCAATTTAAAAGTTAACTTTTCTTTTTTTTTTCTTTTATGCCCGTGTTGGTCGAAA
>MU226118.1:15456-28565 GCA_018584345.1 Thuja plicata
GGGGCATTTAACTGCATCAGGGAGCTGGGAGGACACATCTGCTTTGGCTGCGGCATGACTCCTTCTTTTCTGCTCAGCGATGAAGGGCAGCAAATGATCATAATCATTATGAATTGCCTTTGATTTTCTACATTCCGCCTCCTTGTGCCCATAAAGCCAGCAATTGTAGCAGTATGGCGGAAGGTGCTTTCCAATTGGATAGTCTGAGGATGAATTCTTTTGTGGCTTCTTTAGAGAGGATGCTCCTGCGCTCAGATTAGGGCATTCTTTGCCATGCAGGGGATCGACTGCTATAGGGTTTGAGTCTGAAAATTTTCGCTTACTTTTTTCCATCGTTTTGGTCTCAAAATATCAAATTATTTTAAAGTGAAATTAGTAACAATAAAATTAATTAATATACCATGAATTTGTTATTTTGTTTCTAATTAAGCCGATAGGCTTTGTGTGGGAGCTTTGCTCCCAGAAATTACTTTCTTCTCCCGGATAGTTGTCAACCCTTTTACCGAAAGTTTTTCCTTTTCCGGTATTGAAAAACACTTTAGTGCAAACTTATCAATTTAGATTGTCTCATGTTATTTTTGCCAAAGTTTATGGAATTGTGGAGTTTGACAATTAAAAGAGTCTTTTGGGATTTATTTTAAACGGGAGAGAAAATTTTTATCAACACGAATGAAATTGGGAAAATTTGGGGGTATGCGTGTAAGTTTTGGTGAAAGAATTCACTAGTTGGAATTGGTGCATGCGTCTTTCAACATTTCACCTAATAGTTGCAGTCAGGATGTTTTTCTTCATACTGGCCTTGATCCGCAAAGTTTGGCGTCTCTTTTGCACACTTTATAGTGTCTTATCTGTATGACCATAGGTGTTTCTCTACTTTGCATAAGCGATGACAATTTATCTGTAATTTTGATTGTATTGTTTTATTTCACTAACATTTAATCTGACCTGGAGTAGCACCGTTGCCAAAGAGTTTAGCGTTTCACCTTGCCGTGAGACTTTTGTGATTCAGCTCCATTAGCAATGGAACATATGAAGCATTTTATGATCTTTATATTGATAATAATTTAGGACCATTGAGATCGTTTTCAGTTTAATTGTTAGTATTCTCCTTTGCCTGGATATACATAAACTTTCTTTTGTAAACATCATATTGGTTAGATTTTTGGTGATCCAATTCAAGAATGTTCACTGTATAGTTGATGTTACTATGTTTCTTTTCGCGGGTTGTGTAAACTTAAAAACTATTACTATAATATTTATAATTTAATTAAAAAATATATAAATATTATATTTAATTTTATATATTTTAAAAATACATATTTTTAATTCAATTTTAAATTTTTTATAATAATCTTTAGTAACTCTTTATAGTAGAAAATGTCTTTTGAAAAAATATATCTTTGATTCTAAATTTTATAGTTGTCAGCCCTCTTACCGGAAGGTTTTCTTTTCCGGCAATGAAAAATACTTTAGTGCAAACTTATCGATTTAGATTGTCTCACTGAAAAACATAAAGGATATTTCTAAAATAATTTTGGAAACTTGCTTTGCTTTCTTTCGTGCATGTGATTTTTGCCAAAGTTTATGGAATTGTGGGGTTTGGCAATTAAAAGAGTCTTTTGGGATTTATTTTAAACGGGAGAGAAATTTTTTATCAGCACGAATGGAATTGGGAAAATTTGGGGGTATGCTCTGTAAGTTTTGGTGAAAGAATTCACTGGTTGGAATTGGTACATGTGTGTTTTAGCGTTTCACCTAATAGTTGCAGTCAAGATGTTTTTCTTCACATTGGCCTTGATCCGCAAAGTTTGGTGTCTCTTCTGCACACTTTATAGTGTCTTATATGTATGACCATAGGTGTTTCTTTACTCTGCATAAGCGATGGTAATTTATATGTAATTCTGATTGTATTGTTTTATTTGACTAGCATTTAATCTGACCTGGAGTAGCATCGTTGCTAGAGAGTTTAGCGTTTCACCTTGTCGTGAGACTGTTGTAATTCGACTGCATTAACAATGGAACATATGAAGCATTTTATCATCTTTATATTGATAATAATTTAAGACCATTGAGATCATTTTCAGTTTAATTATTAGTATTCTCCTTTGCTTGGATATACATAAACTTTCTTTTGTAAACATCATATTGGTTAGATTTTTGGTGATCTAATTCAAGAATGTTCAATGTATAGTTGATGTTACTATGTTTCTTTGTACAAATTGTGGAATCTTAAAAACTATTAATATAATATTTATAATTTAATTAAAAAATATATAAATATTATATTTAATTTTAGATATTTTAAAAATACATATTTTTAATTCAATTTTAATTTTTTTTATAATAATCTTTAGTAACTCTTTATAATAGAAAATGTCTTTTGAAAAATATATCTTTGATTCTATATTTTGCTAGCGTTAGAGAAGCATACAAATAGATCGTTAGATAGCCAATTTGAAACATTCCTTCAATTTAGATTCCTCGAACCCAAGGCAGAAGGAATCAACAAAGATAAGTACGGTGTCATTTCATTCAGTACCAGATTGCAGATGCCGAAATAGGGTATTTGAAAATAGCTATGCATGTTAAACTTTTTATTTCGTCAAGTGTTTGTGTTATGTGTATTTGGTTTTTCTAATTTTTAGTTGTAATTTTTATTTGGTGCTAACTTGTTGTGTATACGTAAGAATAAAAGAAGGCTAATAGTATCATCGAGTTAAAGAAAATTCAAAGTTAAATATTAAAGCTAAATAAACTTTAGATTTTTTTTTATATAGTTTATCCTATCACGCAATCTATTTTAGTAATATCATGGGATTTATATTTGGGTCTACATATAGTTTACTATATTATGTGATTTATTTTCATGGTATCTCATATAATTCTTAATAAGCACAAGAAACTCACTATGCTTCAAATATAAGATGTAATATGCCTTAAAGATTTGAAACTCTAACCTCTCTTCAATAGGTAAATATTTTATTTCTTTCTATTGTTTGGCATTTAATTGTTATTGGGAGTGGTAGTTCATAATGGGTGCAAAGTATGGAGTACGTCTTAAAAAGGAAATAAATTTAAAATTATTATTTGCAAATGTTCTAAGTACCTAATTCATCATGATGTTGTACTTATAACTTACCTTATTTTTTACCTATTCTTATCCCTATTTTTTCTTGGGCGATAAACATCATATGATTTCATTATCCCTATTTTTTCTTGGGCGATAAACATCATATGATTTCAAAACTCTATTTGTTGCAATTTTTACGTCATAAGAAAATAGTAAATTTGTATTTGAAGTTTGAACAAGGAAATTTTTTTATTTATTTTTTAATCTATTTGTATTTAAAAATTTCAAAACTCCTATCGGCTTATCGTTGCACGTACAAAAGCGTGCAACTGCTAGTTATTTTCTCATGGTCGATAATTACTCTACTCATTAGACAATGCACGCAATCATAGCACACAACTCTTTTGTTTCATAGCCAATATATTTATATAAACAATTATTATGTATTTTAAAATTGTATTAATTTTATTTTTTACATAAAATAATGTACCTTCCATCTAGACATATAAAATTATTATCTCTAATATAATTTCCTATCAGCTAACTCTTGCACCTCTCTTTTGGTGCAAGCGCTAGTATAACTTTAATTTAGAGTGTATATTATTTCTAAGATTTTTATATTTTATTCTATAACTAATATTATTTTATTTATTATTAGTATTTGACGTTAGGGACTACATACTTTTGTAATGAGTTTTTCTTTAACAAGTGATTAAAAAAACTTATTTCAACCAATTACAATTAACTATTTTTATTTTTCAATTTCCTTTTAAATGTTTCTAAAATATACATGTAAAATAATTCATGAAAAAAAAATTCTTCATGTTGATTGGCTAATAAATTAAAAAGAATTGAATAGGATTATTGAAAATATTGATTTAATATTAAAAAAAGACTATTAAAACAAACTTGAATATCAATATATTAGTGTAATATTTTGGGATAGATTTTGTTAAAAAATGTTAAGAAATATAAATAATATAACTAATATAATAGTTTATTACTTAAATTTGTTTACTCATATCAAATTTGTTTACTCATATCATTCTTATTGCACAATTAGTTTATTATTTTGCAACATTATTTTGCACCAATCATAAGTAGCTATTTTTTCATAATTAGAAGTTTTATAAAGTTGAGATATTATTAATTAATTTAATATATTATAAAAATTACTTATCTCGAATATGATTGGTTGAATTAGACCCTTTTTTGAAATATTTTCTATTGATTTTATTTTATTTTTATTTTAACCATAATTTTGTAGTGTATAAATTCATTTAATTTATTTTAAGAATGAAATTAGTTTTTTAATTTACAATTTAGTATATTTTTATGAATACTATATTTTATATTTTATTACTATAAACATGCAATTTTCATTACAAAATTAAACTACAATATATTTGAATAATATTATAATATATACCTATTATATATTCTAAAATAATTACTATTAAAATATATTCTAAAATATTTTCTATATATATATATATATATATATATATATATATATATATATATATATATATATGCTATATATATGCTATAAATAGTTATTACGATTTCAAATATAAACGATAGAAATGAAACTATAATATATACAAACATAACTTATTAAATATTATTTTAAAGATTTTAAATAAAACTTCTTATTTAATTTTGAATTTATAATAATTTTATTTTTTATTAAATAACTATTAACTAAAATATATTTAATATTGATAATTAAATTTACATATATAATTATAATTATAATTAAATTATTCTTTTGATAAAAGTGGCAGAGCCACAAATTTTATTAAAATAAAATAAAGTTTTTACAGTTGCCTGGTTCAGGCAGGCATACCAACAGGAAATAACCAGGAAGAAAACCCCTGATTGTAGCCCGTGAAACAAAATATGAATCCTAAAAGAAGCTACCCCATCCCCCACCCAAGATATCATAAACTATATCAAATCAAAACCCCCCAACCACATACACCCGAAAGAAGATACCCAGGGGAGAAAAGGGATGAAGAAGAGGGCACAGACGGAGAAGGAGATATCCTTGATGTTGATGGCATATCCAAGTGCCTATCATCCATCAATACCACATAAGAAGAAGCTGACACTACGGTCACGTCCATGCAACCCGAAGCATCCACGAGCAATGGTAACAGGTCCACGGGTGCAGGAACTTCAATGTGAAAAGGAGGCAATGAGAGAATGTCATCTCCGATACATCCATCTCAAAGCACAATAATGGTACAGATAACCAGGAAGTCTAACAATAAAGGTGCAGAGACAAAAGGATCGGCAACACCAATCAGTCGGGCATTCACCAATACTTATATAAGCAAGTCCATCATCATGCAAAACATTCCAAATAACCGGAAAGAGATCTCTATAAAAAGTAATAGCTAAAAATGATTTCACATATCCAGACACGGACCCCCATAGGTACATGGAAGTAGACAAGTAGACTGAATGTTTTATTAGTAAAAGAATAGCCAGATACCGATAGTAATTTAGAAAGCCACTATGGGAGGCCAGTTAAGTTAAGTATGGGAGGTGACTGATATCAACCTCCTGCTGTGGAAAAGGATCATTTATGGCTTTATTTGCAAGGAAATCAACCAGCATATTAGCCTCCCTAAAAAAATGCTTGATTTTGAATGATTGGAAGGACCTCAAATTTTTGAGAATCAGATCTTATCTGTACTTAAGCTTCCAGGATGATGTTTTTCTAGAGGAAACTATATTGAAGACCACCATCGAATCTCCTTCAATGATGATATGAGGGATATTCATGGTGATAGCAATGGATAGACCAAGGAGAAGTGCTTCAATTTTTGCCACATTGTTAGAATCAGGGGGTAATTTCTTACAAACTGCTCTCATGATTTTACCTTGTGAATCTCTAATAACAACCCTAGCTCCATAAATGCCTGGATTTCCCCTAGAGGCACCATCATAGTTCAACTTGACAAAACTAGGTAGAGGAGCTATCCAAGTGGAAAATCGTTGGTCTAATATAGATGATTTTGGGGTTTGGAAACCATGCGCTGGTAGTATTTGGAGGAGGGGTCAATTATCATGAATGAAAAAGTCCCATTTTGTGAATTTTTTTTTGTTATTGATATGTTTAGTATGATAGGATATCATGACTTCAGAAATTGACTTTTCTATTCTATAAATAACATGTTCCCATGGAGAAGGCTTGTTACTGAATACCCTCTCATTCCTCTCAAGCCAAATGTTTCAGACAAGTATTGAGGGACTGATTTCCCACAGGGCAACAAATGTAGAGGACTTAAATATTAAAGGTCATGATTTAAATTGATCACATATAGTCAGACCCATTGTCGTTGACCACCCAAGTCTCTGTAAGGGCCAATACCGAGAGTCTTTGGCAAAGGGGCGGTGGAGAAATAAGTGATCTGATGTTTCCATAAAACAACCACATTGGGTACAAGGAAATATTGTTGTAATCCCAAGACTATCAAGCCTAGCCCTAGTAAGGACCCTATCCTGAATGGTGAGCCAAGCAAAAGCACATGCTTTTGGAAGGCAGGTCGGACCCCATTAAAATTAAGTAGGCCAGGAATCCTCTTGATGGTGTTGGAAGTTGGATTCGTAACCCATCTTAACTATATAATGGCCCGAGGGGGAGCTGAGTGAGAAAAGTTCATCTTGAAGAGGAGAGAACAAAATAATTTTTGAAGAGAGTATTACTTATAGCTCTGAAACCAAGTCTAATGCATCTCTAAATTGGGGAAGAATCTTCCAATTTGCAAAGCCCTCATGAATATCTAAATAGTGGCACACTTGATCACCCCAAGTATACTTAAGATATCCATCCAAGGGAGACCAATCCCTTGACTAGGATAGGGGGGGTATCCATTCCATGATTCCTCCCAAAACCAAGCCTTGGATCCATCATGAATTAACCAAGATAGGGAGGGTAATATGAGATCCCAACAAGAGATCATGAAGCTCCACATAAGAGACCCCTTAGGTAATACAGATGTTTTGAATATCCTTTCTCTGGCATTGGAATCTAGATATTTGGATGTGATTAGCTTGGCCCATTTTGTGTTTGGATTTTGATAAAATTTCCAGAGTAATTTGACACCCAAGGCTTTATTTTGTAAAGATAAGTCGCTAATCCCTGAACCTTTATGAGACTTTGGCATGCAGACTTTAGATCAGGCAAGAAGAGGTAATTTTTTCTTCTCGAATACATTGTTTGCCCATAAAAAATCCCTAAGGATAGATTATAATTCCTTGATTGTCCATTTAGGTATACTGATTACTGACATCAGGTATATGGAAATGACATTTAGGACAGATTTAATCATAATTATTTTTCCTGATAGGGTTAGCCACTTATATTTCCATGAAAGGATGCATTGTGAAATTGCGGAAATAATTTTATCCTAGAAAAGGTGTTTTTCTGAGCCAAGGAAAAATGGGATACCAAGGTATCGACAAGGGAATTCTCCAACTGATAAGCCCCAGAATTTTTTAAGATGTTGTTGGACTAATGGTGAAACATTTAAGAAGAAAATATTTGATTTAGCTAGGCTGATAAGTTGGCCAGAAGTTAGGGAATAATCATATAAAACCTGTTTGATGACCCGAGCTTCAGATATTGAATATTCTCCAAATAGGAGAGTGTCATCTGCGAATAAATTATGTGTATGAGGGTCATTTCCATCATTTAAATAGATACCCTTCCACTTTCCAATTTGTCTGGCATGAATGATTGACATGCTAAGTCCCTCCACCATAAGGATAAATAAGAATAGGGAAAGAGGGTCGCCTTGTCTAATACCTTAGGATGATGAAAAGAAACCTTAAGGGGAACCATTAATAGTGATTGAAAAAAATGGGTAGGATACACAAGCCAAGATCCATTTAATCCATTTTTTTTAAAACCAAGCTTAGTAAGGACCAAGGCAAGAAAATCCCAATCGACCTTGTCGTATGCCTTCATCATATCTAATTTAAGAACCACTGCTGATTTGTTTTGCAGTCGAATAGAATGCAATAATTCATGAACTAGAATGGCCCCTTCTAGTGTTTCTCTTCCAGGGACAAAGCCCCCTGTTCTTCTGAGATAATTCTAAGAAGGATTATGGCCAATCAAACAGAAATAGCTTTAGTAAATATTTTATACAACTAGTTGCACAATGAAATAGGGCGAAAATCTGCAAATGTTTCAGGATTGTCTTTTTTAGGAATCAATGTAATCCATGTATGATTCAACTCTTTAAGCATAGTCTTATGTATTCTAGCCTCTTCTAAGGCTAGAAGGATCTTGTTTCCCATTAAATCCCAACATTTATGAAAGAATAACATAGTGAAGCCGTTTGGCCTAGGGGCTTTATCCGAAGCCATGGAAAAACAACCTGTCTGAGCTCATTTAGTGTAAAAGGTGACATAAGCATAATGTTGTCGGCTTTTGTGACACACTCAGGGATGGACATTAGAAGATCATTGGAAGGTTACCTAGGTTGCTTAGTCAAAAGATTGGAGAAGAAAGAGATACCTTCTCTGGCTATGTCATTCACATCTTCTATAATTCCATCATCAGTCTCAATCTGGACAATCCTATTTCTAAGATGTCTGAGCTTAGTTGAAGCATGAAAGAATTTTGTTTTTCTATCACCTTCAGCAAGCTAGGTCTCTCGAGATCTATGTTTACAATAGATTTCTTCCCTTTAAATTACTTCTTCTAGGTCAAACCTTAGTTCCTTTTCCTTAGCAAAAGATTGACAGTCCATACCCTGTAGGATGATGTATTCGTTTATAGCTGCTAACTCCGATTCTAACCTTGTTTTCTCATGAAAGATATTTTTAAAATAATGAATATTCCAGTCTTTAATTTTGACCTTGATGATGTTGGCAAGTTGACTTCCTGAGGATGCATGACTCATTTTGTGTTGTCATCATGGCAACAAAGTCATGTTTAATTTCTGTCACGAAAGACAAAATGACTAAGTATGGAAAACAAGGCAGACAAAGATACTCAGCGATCAGCACGTCAGCGCACATGTAAGAGATAAAATCAACATATGCATGTTCAGATATATGTTGTATGACACATGTACATGATACATCCAGACATGCATAGTATGGAATAATAGTATGACAAAGTTACAGGCAGATCAGTAGACCAGCAATCTAGAAGATAGAGCATGGGAGCCGACTACTGTTTTGATCAACGCAAATTATTTTGTAATGTAATGGCTAAGCGCCTTTGGTTATATGTTTGTAATAATGTGATTATCATTGTAGTAAACACGCTTGAGCCAACTTGTTCAGAAGCATTGTATATTTTGTTTTAGGGCCGACTAGAGTTTTGTTTTGGGTGGCACCTATTCGGATATGAACATATAAGTATGCAATGTAAAGATATGTTACAAGTGTCGATTATTATGTAAGAGGAAGATACAGAGGGGCAGTATAATTAAGTTAGTATATGATATAGCTCTTTAAGAGAGTAAGAGCATTCGTGCATACATGGAACTTATAAGTATGTAATGTAAAGAGTATGAACATATAAGTATGTAATGTAAAGATATGTTACAAGTGTCGATTATTATGTAAGAGGAAGATAAAAAGGGGTAGTATAATTAAGTTAGTATATGATATAGCTCTTTAAGAGAGTAAGAGCATTCGTGCATACATGGAACTGATCAGACAACAGTGTCATCACAGTAGTTCATTTTGATATAGTGTATATCATCTTTCATAAGGTTGTAGCCTTCATCCTATTGGGCAGTGAGCCATATACCTTTAACAGGGTTTTGTAAAAGACTCCTAATAGGGTCAGACCTTTAACCAGGTCATTGTACTCATATTGTAAAGACTTCTTCTAACAGGGCAAAGGAACTTTAACAGGTTCATTATACCTAGTACAATATTTGTGGGTACTAATTCCCACCGGGGTTTTCCTCTGATCAAGGTTTCCCTATAATCATATCATGTGTTATGAGTTCTTTGTTAAGCTTCATTCTATGTATGTTTGATTTATGTTTAAGTTGCTGAAAAGTAATTAATAGACAAACACTGATTCACCCCCCCTCTCAGTGTTTCTAACAGATGAGACATAGTTTTTTAACTAATATGTATATTTGAGTCCCTTCTATATATGAAGAATTCTCCCACCAATATCTTAGTAATGGAATAAAGTTAGTATCTCAAAACCACATTGGTTCAATCTTGAAAGTGCCTATACGATGAGAAGCAAAATCAGTGGTTTGGAATAATTGTATAATGATCAGAACCTGAGAGAGGTAGGATTAGTGAATGATAATTCATCTATGATTGGAGCTAGGAATCTGAAATAAGGAACTGATCCAGACATTCTGCAATATTACAGAAATTAATATGTTGATTTGTCCAAGTGAATTTTCCGACCTTGGGAGAGACATCTAATAGGTTATTACTATGAATAAACTGATTGAAATCTAGCATGCCCTTAGGAGGGGAAAGATTTCCCCATATTTTTTGTTGTAGCTGAGGAAAACATTAAAATCCCCTCCTAGAATGATCAATTCACCTTGTAAGGATTGTATGAGGGTACCGAGGAGGTCCCATAACTTATTTTTATCTAAGATAGAGGTGGGACCGAAGATATTGAATAACCAGAAGGAGAGTTTGATAGAGTTAAAGTTCACTAAGGAAAGCATCCAGTATTTCCCTAAGGTTATTTGTTCCATGAAAGTCTTATTAGGGTCCCAGAGGACTGCAAGACCCCCCGAAGCACCGTCCTAAGGGGATGTCCAAAAAGTTCCCATTTTCCAGGATGTGAACAACTTTTTTCCTGCCTCATCTGATAAATGTAATTATTTGCGTGCATCTAATGATGCATTCCTCAACCCTCATCTGAAAAATTTAATTATTTACTATAATGTTTATTTGTCTATTTTGTAATTTTATTTATTTATTCGCAAATGTAATTATTTGCGTGCATCTAATGATGTTTTTATAGCAATGGCATTGTGAGTTGTCATCCTACATATGTGGTGACAAAGATGACATGTTTCCTATTATTTTAGAAAGTTAAGTTGATGATAGATTCAAATTTGAAAAGTTGTTAGTGAGTTATGCATGTAGGAACTTTGCATACAATGTGTAATTTGCATACATGTTGAGTTTGCATGTGTGTGTGATTTCCATGTTGCATGCAATGTGAAGTTTTAAATGCATGAAGTGCTCGATATTATATTATGTGTCTTTTTAATATATCATGTGTCTTTTTTAGGTGTCCACTTTAGAAGCTTCCCTATTTACATTTGTAAATTGTATAAACATATGTGTTAGGATTGGATTTATTTGACGATATTATTTGAAGGTACCATGTTGTAATTATTTCAAAATTCAACATTTGTGTACTTTTGGAAGAAACTTGTTCTACAAGTGTATGTAGCCAAATTTTTTACTCTAATACATTGAGCAAGCTTTTTGTCACAACCCATTTTTGGACAAGTTTATTTATGTTATTTTAACTATTTAAAAGTCAAATACTTTGCTAATAATTTAAATTATATTGCCAAAATTGTGATTTGGCGATAATTATTGTGAGATGATTCTAGTTTGTGCGTGATAAGAAAAAAAGAAATATTAGATTTAAGAGTGATAAAAACAAATAGATATGATTTCTTCTCTTCGTGATTAACATTTATTGGATGTTTATATTATCAAAATTGTGATTTGAGGATAATTATTGTGAGATGGTTCTAGTTTGTGCATGATAAGAAAAAATGAAATATTGGAATTAAGAGTGACTAAAATAAATAGGCATAATTTCTTATCTTCGCGATTATCATTTATTGGATGTTTATATTATGTTATAAGTGTTATGGTTAATAGAATAGCTACATTTTTGGTTACATGAGGTGGATTTAGGACACTAGTTTTTCCTCCCCAACAAGGAGGGAGTGTATTACAGAAGAGGAGGAAGTAGTTTTGGTCCCACTGAGAGGAGGGGAGGGGGGGTGAATCAGACAAATCAAAACTTAAACACTTAAAAACAAACTCTCAGATTCACTCGGTAATACATAATACAGTAAATAACCAATTCACCAATAAACTTAATAACTTAAACATCAATACATCTCATATATGTAAATCAATCATTCAAACTTAGCAACATCGGATTAACTCATATAAATCCATATTTAACGAGGAAACCCAATTTGGGAATACCCTCTATGGGAATTGTAACCCACAATAAAAATGTACCCTTCTGAAGTACGCTTAATTAAGAACTTATCATGTTAAAGGTTACAAACACATTTTCTAAATGTGACCCTGTTACGAGATTTACCTCAAATCTGTTAAATTCTTCACCCTATTAGGAGTGGCCTTGTTAGAGGTCTTCAAACACTCTTTTGGAATGTCACCTAAGTCTAGGTTTTACAAATCAGACTGTTAAATTCACTTGATTAAGAGATTTCTTTGTTACAAATATTAATAAGCAACAACAAACTTTGATCTATAAATATAGCAACTACCTTTGCTTGTGTAAGATCCTTTATGCTCAATTGAATATTGGCATCACATACTTCATTGATCTCTTTCTCAGACTATAGATTCTTCAATCTTTGTTTCTATGTTCTTCTCAGTAAATGTTGTTCTTCAGCTTCTTCTTCTTCTCTATTCTCTTTGCCAGCATAATTCCTCTCTATTCATATTTCTCATTCTTTATATAGACATACTTTTTCCTCTTAATCTCTTTAATTTTATTTTCCTTCATTCACACTCATTCATTCGATCATCTTCTTCATAATTCACAACTCGGTAAACCATTTCACTTTTACCTCAAAACTTGTACTTTTCTTGGAACTCTTCACAATTCAGTTTAACTGCTTGATCTTGTAGACACCCTAAAATGGACAGGCTTGCAACTTTACATTAAAACCCTAATTTTCATCTATTAAGTAATGGTTTCTTAAATCATTAATTAATCATCTATTTTCTTCTAAATTCATTTCTCAAATCATCTAATCCAATTCTCAATATTAATTAAATAATTAATTTTATT
>MU226118.1:49616-60397 GCA_018584345.1 Thuja plicata
CTAAGAAACTCCTAACTCCTACCATACCAAATACATATGTGCATGGTCTTTGTGTGGAGGAGGATGCTACTAGGAACATAATTGATGAAGAAGAAGTGAGAAATAGAAGAGAAAAAATTCAAGAGTTGTTGGATAATTTTTACACACTCTGTGAACAATTGGATAGAGTTCTAGATGTAAAGAAAGGGGGAAAAGAACCTGAATATTCAGAGTCTGAATATGAAAGTGAGAGTGAAGAGGAGTATTTTAGTCCACCTCATATAGATCAACCACAACAAAATGTTGCAGAAGCAATTTAGGTACAAGGGGAGCAAGGACACATTATAGATTTGACTGAAGTTTCTCAGCCTGATGATATAGATGAGCCTGCTACCAAGAGGCAAAAAGTTGATCTTGGTCAGACATCTCATGATCAAACTTACATAAGAAAAGAGAGAAAAAGGGATAGAGTAAGTGCTCTTGTTCCTGGCAACAGATTATATGATCATAATTTGAGAAAGGAAATCAGAAAAGGAAAGAAACTGTAGCAAGAGGTAGAAGAAAACATAGAGTTTCCTCTTAGAGCATGTATTGATGAAAGATTGCTTCACCAACAACAGTTTTTAAGCGATGATAACTTCATAAAAACTGATGAATTTAAAGATTTCCTCAGATGGCATAAGAAGGAACAGATTAGAGAGCAGTTGAAATCAGCTGGTGAATTAACAGTAACAAATGAGGCTCTTTTAGCTTTACAAGCACATGATCCTAAAAATGAGGATGTTTCTCCTGATGAGGCTAGAAAAATGGTTTTGAACAGTGGAATTTTGCTTGCTGAAGATTGGGATTTAGCCTCAGCATTCATAATAGACCAAATCATAAAGCAACCGGATCTAAAAATGATCAATGAGATCCAAATGGGTGATATGATCAAAGGATTCATATATAGTCCAAAATCCCAAGCATTTGCCATATGGAATTTTTGTCCTAAAGACCAGAAGCCTCAATTATTGAATATTCAAGAGAGCACGGTGGGAAACCAAATGGTACGGACAGTGCAAAACATGGGAGATCTTGAGATTTCTCAAATAATGACACATTGGGCACATTTAAATGAAGACAAGACAAAGCAGGTGTCTGGGAAATGTGGTGTCCTGATAGAGGAAGCTAGTGCCCTAGCCAAGGATGGAGAATTGTGTCATATCAAGATTCATCAACAAGATAAGGTAATTGCTGAATTGACTAAGCAATTACAAGAAAAGCCAAAAGTTGTATATGTATCCTCAGAGCAGCCTCTACAAATAGAGGAAAAAGTTGAAGCAGGGGAAGAGGTAAAAATAGATGATATAGCTAAAAAAGATAACGAAGTTGCCATAAATGCATTGAGGAATATACTTCAACATAGGATTGATATATTGAAAGATAAACCAGATATAATCCTAAATGCATATAATAAGTTACCCATTTTGCATGCTAAAGTAACATGGTATATCTCTATTTTAGGCCCCTTTTTCACAACATGGTCTCTCAGGATACAAATTTTTGAGAGATTAGCTTCTTTGCAACAACATAGGGTAGATCTGCCAGAGATCGTGACAGAGGTAGAAGATGAGATCAAAAAAGTAAATGTGACTTTATCTTTCTTTAAAGGTAAGTTAAATTAGATAGAGGCAAAGATGGGCCCGTTTGGACCGAGTTTCAATAGATTTGTTCCTCCACTAAAGGGAGAAGATGATCAGATTAAGGCTTTGGAGGCTTGGAGAAATGAATTTGATAGCAGACTGCCTAGTAAAGAGGCATTTATTATAGATTCTGATATTGATTTAGAAGGTTTTTAATAAGATTTTGAATGAGGCTTTTAAAGCAAAAACTGACATTAATAAATTCTTAGTTGATGTCAAAAGTATAACTGATGTCAGATGGGAAAGATAGAAAGGACAACTGCAGAGTATTCAGAGCTTGAATTGGCCTATAGAGGAGGATGTGATGGCATGGGATTTAATGACAAGACCAAAGAAAAAGAAGCCTGTTGAGATAGAAGAAGAGGTCCTGGATGAAGAGTAGAGAGGAACACTTGGTGCCTGATCATTGAGCACAAGGAGGTTAGTAATTATGAAAGACAAGTGTAGGTTAGCCTGAAATGGCAGTCACTTGGTCTCAATACAAATATCAGATACTATCCTGAACACTATCAGACAAAGGTGCCAAAATTCATATGAAGACAAAAGAAGATCAGATTTTATCCCTTATTATTGTTTTCCCACCGCTTGAACATTCTTGTTTTTTGTCTTTTTTTGTACTTTTAGGGTTAGTTTCCTTAAACCATCTGAAGCTTGTTGCATCCTTGCTTTAAGAATTCCAAGATGGTTTAATACCTATATATAGATCAAATGTAATAATTTTGAAGGGGATGAAATATATTGGCAAGCCAGATTTCTAAATTTTAGTCTGTGTTTTTTGAGCTTATAACCTTGATATGTATTGAAGTAGAAATTTATGAATAAAATACAGTGCAACTTTATTCCATAATGTTACTGTCTCTTTTCTTATTGAGTGTACTCTCTTATGTTTAATTTTTAAGGCATGTTAACCATATTGGCTACAAGGTATCTATCTAATTATTTGCAAGTTTCTTCTAAGGGGAGAATTAAACCTTGTGAGTAGTTTTAGAAAGTACAACAGTAACTAGGGATTTGATATAACATTATGGGAGTGACAGGGTAATTTGTAAGGCACTTTACCTAAGTTGCATGTAGGTTGTAAGGCATCCTACAGTACTTTTATTTGTTTATTTTCTATGAATTTAAATCTTTTGATTCTATAAGCCCAAGGATAGGCACTGGTCTAGGAACTTGTTTGGTAATCCATCATCATCCAAAATATCTAATACTATTCAAAATCAATTACCTTCAGAGTATATATTAAAATCAATTGTATTCACAGTGATTACAGTTGGATTTTGTTGATTTCTTAAAGAGAAAATCAAATAGGTTATTCCTCCTAAATTCATAAGAATTGTAAAAGGAAAGGAAGATGAAATTCCTTATTATGTTTTTGTCTGTCATCGTTAAGATAATGATTTGGGTTGTCAAGATTTTCCTCAGAATAATCATAGTTATTTGCATTGTCATTTATATATCCATATAATAACAGAGCATTCAACACATAAGTAAAATCCACTCTAAAGATACTGCCAAGTCAGTAATCAATCATAGGTAAAACCTGCCTGAGTCTGTGGATCTCAAAAAAGAAGGAGGTGATAATAGGTATCCCCAGTGTTATCAAAATACCTCAGCAATTAGTGTTTTCTCTTGCTTGAGTCAGAGTATCAAAAGCATTGGGAGTCATAGATTTATTTAAGTAATCAAGCAATTCTAGAGGCCCTGCAAGAAAAAACCCTAACACTACCAAATAAAGGGGTATTCTCTTAACCAAAGAGAAGAAGAGGCATCTAATGAATACCCATCACCATGAGATATCTATGGGTTTAGTATAAATTTAAACACATGTATATGTGAAAATAGAATTTTGCATACGCATCTTCACGCGACCATGAAAATCAGATATAGTTATAACCACAAGAAATAGAATTTGTTAACAACATAAACGAATATAAAGTACAACAAATAGTGCCACACAGATCACCTCAAGATTATTGATTTCAAAACATAGTTGATATCATTAATATTTTCATCCTATCTATCAATCATTTATCCATTCAACAAAACAAATTTAAAGATTTATAATGAACAACAGTCATAACTTAAAATTTGAGTCACACTCAGTTGTCACAACAAAAGAGGGAATTTCAAGCCAAAACAGTCGATCATATGATCTTCTTTCTTTGTGTATTTAAATAACTTCCCTCTAATGAACATGTTTAGTAGTCGTAACTGCTTCTTGTAAACATGGCATTTCCTCCCCATTTGGATTAATTAAACTATATGACTCTTCATATTTTTGTGTACATGACATTTAACCGACTAATGGTTTGAAACATTATTGAAGTGGACATTTATAATTGGATGCAATTTTTTGTTAATTTTAACCGGTATACACTTGTCAAAATACTTTTTCAAGCCCCCCTACTACATATACCTAGATGTGGAAGTCAAACTATAGAATATGAGGAGTTCTTATCTCGTTTACTTTCAGGTAAGGATTCAAGAGAGATCACAAATCAACAAGTATAATTAAATTTATTTCCTATCTGCGCAGAGCATAAGATTATTATTTTCCATATCTATTGAGGCATTATGTTGAGCTTTTTGTGAATTTATTTGCATATCCACTTTTTATTTGACTTCCTCCCCAACTTTGCACATGCATCTCTTATTGTGATTGTGTTAACACGAGAACTAGTTGAAAATATTCTTCAGTTGTAGGTTTTAAATTTGCAAACCATGTTACATCGGTACCAAGATTCATAGAAAAATAACCATCTTGGAAATAAATTAGCTTCGGCCTATTAATCTTATCTTGAGATTATACTTTAATTTCTTTTACCATGATTGTTTTACAATTATATGTGTAAATAAAAATGTGCAGGGACTGCAAGAGGCCTATTATTATTAGTGACATGAATATGTTTAAAAGTAGCTCGTGAATAAGATGTATGTAAAGACTATTTTTTCATAACATAAGCCACATAAGCAATATCAAAAAACACAAAAATTAAAACAAATAGGTCAAAGTTGATTCCTCAAATAGACTAGTCTAAAATAATTTACATTTCATAGAAAGGAAAAGTATGAGAATTTGACCATTAGTCGAATTAGAATATGCAATATACATGAATCCAAAACAATAAGAGGTGTTGACCAAACGATTGACACACCCAAGTACATCATAGTAGTGTATCAAGTACATGAATCAAATACATCATAAACTGATAAAAGGTGTTGACCTACCCATCAAACATCAAGTACAACATACATTAATGAATATTTCAATATACAAGATGATGAAGGCCAATCAAAATACATGATACAAGAGTGGCATCAGACATCTGTCCATCTATAAATCCCTATCTACTAAGCCATCAGACATCTGTCCATCTGCAAATCCTTGTCTCCTAATCCATTAGACATCTTCCCATCTTCTGTCTCAAGATGGGAGCATGGTCGGGCACTTTTTCCACCCAACCACAAAGTGGTTAGCTCCCATGAGGCTCATCCTGACATGAAGAGTGCGTCAACCCTACCCGAGAAGCATAGCAACCCAAAACTAGTGGATCATATATATTTGGTCTAGCCGTGAAAATAACTACAATGCACATATGCCTATGTAGAACTAATCATGGATGTGGCAGGAGGATGTGCCATAACCAACATATTAATGAATACTGTTGAGTGTTGTTTTGACACAAGCCAACTTGCTAGGATCTTGAAAACTCAATTTCCTCTCTTGAAAGAATAATGAGGTTATTCCCAAGGTTCTCCAGGGTCGGGTCATAACCTTCTTGGTTACTCAGTTGAAGATAAATGTCATTGTTCATGAGGAGGCCTTTGCTGGTTCGTTCAAGACATCAAACTGCAAAACACTTTAGTTCTTTTTTTTTGGTATTTTCTATTTTAACAATATAGGGTATCGTAAATAAAATGCAATTTTGTATTTTTTAAGATGTAGATTCTCATAATTTAAAAGATGGAAGAAAGTAGAGAGTAGAGTAACGAGAAATAAGCAAATGATTGAAAATGAAATCCTGCGGGCATAAACTGTTGTAAACCCTTCCTTGTGAATTGAATGATGGGAGAGATTTGGAGTAAACCCACAAAACATAAATCAGACCAAGTCACAATTCACTACCCTACGGATGCAAGCGTTTGGAGAGAAGATGTATTCACTCGTGCAAGATATTCAAAATCAATCAAATCGTGAAGCCACCAAGATGTGCGCACCCACAAGACAAATTTATCGTTAAGCCCCAAGATGATCTCTTCCATGCATTCGTCACAACAAGGTAAAGTAAACAATAAACTCCAACTAAAAGGAACGCGAATTTGAAACACAATAAACAAGAGGCTCTTTGAAAATAGTGAATAATGCAAGCATACATTCAATAATTTTGCATAGGTAGCAGCAATTCACACACCACGAATGAAGCACAAAATGTATATCTTTATTGTATTAGGAATCCCCCCTTTTACATTGATTCATGATTACAATATATAGAATTTGATCCACAACTCTGAATTCCAAATTTAGGGCATCAGAGAGAAAAATGAATTAAACTAAAATTTTACTGAAAGGGAAACTATTCTTAACTGACACTAGATAACTTGCATGGATCCATGAATCCATTTACAATCAGTTTGCCCATGCAGGGAGGGTCAAACTCGCTAAGAAGGAAGAGAAAAGGAGGGTTTCTTCTGAAAAATTAGAGTCTTCTTATTGTTTCTGGGAGTCTTTCTTGGAATCTTCATTTGGAAGCTCTTCTGGTGGTGGAGACTGATAGGGGACCCTTAGTCCCTTCAAAATGAACTCAAGCTGACAATCAATTAGATCTGGAGTTCAACTGGTGTGCAAAAATGTGATCTCGCTGGAAACACACAGTTTTTTCAGACCCCGACCTCTACTCCAAAACTTTTTAGTGTCAAAAAATTCTAAGTGTTACCATCAAAAATTTGGTCTGAAGTTTGGACTTGTCAGAGGCCAAAAAGGCTGAAGTATCTAGAAGGATAAACAGGCCGAATACTTGGAGGGCTGAAAGGCTGAAGAATCTGGGAGGTCGAAAGGCCGAAGACTATTATCCTTGCATGGGCCGAAAGGCTGAAAACTCTAAAATTTGCCTTAAGGAAATTTCTTAAGTGTCAGAAATTTCCTCTTCAAAATTGCCTTGTGGTCCAAAGGGTTAGTTTGGGAATACCTCTAGGCATGTATCCTGGAGCCTTTGTATGATTTCCTGAACCTCCTCATAGTTTATCCCCTTCCTTTTTGCCCGGTTAACCTTCTGTTCTTGATTTTCTTTGAAGGTAGTTAGCCCAAAAGCGAAAAACTAGATCTCGTCTACATGATTCATCATCTGTGTCATCTCTTCTTTTGAATGAAAAAATTGTTGCAATGCTTCCTTAGTTTCTACACTTGCCATGATGTCCATGAATTGTTGGACCACTTCTTTAGACGGCCGCAAGATGTTCTTAGCTTCATCCCGGTACAGATCAAGGCCGACCCGGTGAAGAAAGAATCTATTTCTTCTGCCCATTCCAAGACTTCTTTTTGTTTCTCTAATATGGAGGCTTGACACTTTTCATAAACGCTGATTATCTTGATCATGCGCTTGATCCAAGTTTCAAAATTGTCTAACTCTTCACCTTCATATATCTTCACCAGAATTTGGAAGTACTATTTCTTAATGATTTGTAAATCTTGGAGGGCGGTTCACCATTTACTTGTTTCAGACTCCAAGCCACCCCTTGTCAGGAAGTCATCCCAATCCACGTTCCTGATATTAGTATCGGTGATCTCGCTGTGCCTGTTGCTGATTTTGGAAGGGGGGTGTTCCCCTTGTATTGGTATTTCATGGGTGAAGTAGTCTTTTTCTCAGGCATTCTTGTAGAAAAACATGCAAATATCAATATCTTATTTGAAGGACAAAGTGAAAGAAAGATGACTAAACTAAGAAAACAGAGCAAAAAACTCTAAGTAACCTGGAATGCAGGTTTTTCACACTTTCGGCCTTTTTGGGTTTTTGGACACCGAAAATTGGTTCGAAGGTCAAAAAGGATGAAAGTGCGAAAAGTCACTATTTGGAGAGTGATCTTCTTTAGACCCTTTGACATCCAAAAGTCTGAAGGCTCTGCGAACACCGAAAAGCCAAAATTGGGAAGATTGAAGACCAGGTTTCGGGGGTTCAGATTTGTCAAAGTTTCAGAGGTCCAAAATGATGAAAAAGCTGAATCTCCAAAATCGCGACGAAAGACAACTGAACTTGCGGGGATTCGGTCCTGTCAGAGTTTTTGGCCTTTTGGAGGTCTAAAATGTCGAAAGGGCTGAATCTCTGAAAAGAGACAGACTACAACTAGACTCAGTTTTCGGCCTTTTGGAGGCTGAAAACCTGTGACAAAGGTCGCGACCGAATAAAACCCTAACACAAAAACTAGAGGGAAAAACCCGAATCAACATAGGCAGACCTCCTGCTAAAGAAAAGGTGCCCCAAAAGCCCTTAAATACCAAGGGAGAAAGAGATCTGCATGCCCTAGGACAGACAAGTGCTAGGGCGAAAAAAACCCTAAAACCTAAAAAGAAACTGAGGGAAAAGAAAATGTGAGACAACGAAGGAGACCTACCTCAGAGGGGCTAGGAGTGGGGAGGATGACACAACAAATCTTGGAGGTGCACGCGCGATCAATCTCTGGGTCGAGGGCAAAAAGCATTGAAGTTGCGAGCTCTCAAGAAATTTTGAGCGAGAACACAAAGTGATCTCGAATTAGGGACACAAAGTGATCTCGAATTGGGGCCTTCACAATTTATAACCCGCGGGCCTTACGTAAGCATTTTTGGTGGTTTCAGTGTCTGAAACACTGAAAGTCCAGAGGTAGATACCTTCAAACTTTTAGGGTTTTTGGAGGCCGAAAACACTGAAAGGATAGACTTTCAGACTTTCAGCCATTTTGGTATTTTGTGGTATTATGGTCCCCCGAAATGCTGAAAGGCCAAAAAAGGTGCTTTTCCTTGTCTAATCATGCTGATACATGTTCTTCTAAGACTGATCGAGTGACGAATCAAGGGGCAGACAAGACCAAGAACCAAAAGCAAAAGAAGGGGGGTCCCCATGGTTAGAGGACCAAAAAATGGGGTGTGTGTTGTGGACCCACAAAAAATAGCCCCGACAAAAGGAGGAATGACCAAGGCATTTCTTTATCATCATTTCTCTTCTGGGATGGAACTTTGCAGTAGAACAAAGCCCAGAGGGGTGAGTGTCGACCAATATTTCAATGACTTCCAATCTGAGGTTTTCTGCTAGTTGCCCATTGTGTGTTAACGTGTATTCATTCCTTAACCTTTGATTGTGGTAACTAGAGCGTTCGCCAGCTGCACCCAACCTTCACCAAGTAGACTAGGGTTTCTTGGAAAGAGCTTTGCTACCAGTCAGACATTCATAGCCCTGACAAAGTTTTCCCCAAATCCCAAGTATAACCTTGCTCTACTGCCAGTCGGGCATTCATAGCCCTGGTAGAGTTTGTCATAGTTGCCCAAGTCCATTTCGTCTGCTAGTCTATAGCCTTCTTTCTTTTGAGAGTTCTGTCCTTTGGGACAATCATTTCATTTCTTCCATGTGCTCTTGTAATGTATTAGGCCCCAAATGTTTGTGTATTACAGGTGTTCAGGTCCATAGCAATGAACTTCTCCTTTTGTATTTAATCTAATCCAAGCAATGATTAGGCTGTGCCACCCAGATTTCACACTTGTAGCCTCTTTGGGACACTTTTCTTTTCGTGTGCTTCTCTTCTTCTCTCTTTAACTATTCTTTTTTCTCTTTTGCTACCGCCTTTGCTTTCGTTCAGACCTGGGTTCTGGGATTGGTGGGTACCTGAATCTACGCACTAGTGCTAGTCACAACTGTCAAACACTCAAGTAACCATTACTCTCAAATGTTGCCTTTTAGTGTGTTTTGTGATTAGGATTACCAAGCCTTGAACTTCTTCTCGTCGATCACTGATAGTTGTCATCACTTTGCCTTTTGGTCAATGTTCTTTGCGTCGTACATTTATTTGGAGGAATTGACTAAGAAATACCCTTGCTCCAATTTATGGACTACCTTGGAACGGATCCAAGAACACACTGAACCAAGACAACAAATGAGCCCCGACAAAAGAAAGGAAGAAAGGACTGATGACAAGTGACGAAACAAACAAAAGAAAAAAAAAAAACAAAAAAAGGGGGACTATGGTACAAGGGACGGAAGGCAGTCTCGCTTAGGATCCAAAGTAATGTTTGAGGAATTGTCCATTGACTGGCAATGGGGTCAACTCTCCATTCAATGTGCTGATCCTAAAAGTGTTTTCCCCCAGGATCTCTGATATCTGATAAGGGCCTATCCACAATCTTTGAAACTTGGTGTGGCTGTCCAGATTTTCTTTTGCCTTATCCCACATGAGGACAAGGTCAGAGATTCTGAAAGATTTAAGGGTGGTCCTCTTGTCGAACCACCTCTTGACTACGGTCTGATGTTTTGATACATGCTCCATAGCCGACACTCACTTCTCCTCTAGGTTAAGGAGATTCATGAGCCAGATTTGTACTTGATCTTCTTGTACGCCTCTCTCTCCGATTTCCCACAGCTTTCCAAGGGTGGGGGTTAGTAGCAAAGGTTCACAAGTGAATGCAAATCAAGTACGCAATAACTACTAAACGAATAACAAAAACGTGAGCAATAAAATGTACAAACAAGAGAAAGGAAGACAAATGAATGCAAACCCTTTGATGCTTGAAGCTTCTATTGTTTCTCTCTACTCCTTCCGAAACGCTGTTCTTGATGCTCAGTATTGGCGGGGCAGCGTCTATGACTTGAGAAGCGTCGAGAATTTGATATTTGAAATGTGTGTGTGTGATTTCAAGATGGCTTGAATGCTAGAACCAAACTGACATAGTAATGGCGCACGAGAGCTTGAAATCCTGGATCCTTCAAATGGTTATGAAGGATTCATTATATAGGAAATGATGATGAAATGGATGGTTGAGATCAATCCCAGAGATGGGGAGATGAACGGTTGTGATCAAAAGGAACAGGAGAGATCCTCAGTAAACTCCACCTCTTTATTTGGTTAAGAGGAGATAGATTTTGGTTAACTGAGGAGCTA
>MU226118.1:107994-121459 GCA_018584345.1 Thuja plicata
GTTATCTCTTTGAAGATAAATGAATATTTAATTCATTTATTTAATTAATGTTTTCAACATGTGAGATAATTGAATTCTTTTTGATTTAAGAATTGCTTTATTGAATGAAATTAAATTAATTTAATTGGAAGAATTTAATTAGTAAGTTTAAATATTTGAATTTAAACTATAAGAAATTGAATTTAATTATTTAAATAAAAATAATTATTTAATTAATTTTAGAAATTTGATTAGATGATTTGGGGAATGAATTTAGAAGAAAATAGATGATTAATTAATGATTAAAAAACTATTAATTAATAGATGAAAATTAGTGTTTTTAATGTAAAGTCGCAAGCCTGTCCATTTTAGGGTGTCTACATTTGCCCCTCTTTGATGCGATGTGACTTGTCGCAGTGTGTCAAAGAATTTTTAGATTTGATCCTGCCCCAACTTGCCCCAGTGATAGCAAGTGGACTATATGCCCCCTCAATAATTTAAGCATAGAAAATGTGTCAGATGAGCTTTAATTTGTTGAAAAAGTGAATCACTATATGATGATGGTGGTGAATGCATTCCTATGTTAGTTATGATGTTATTGATGGTGGATGCATTGATTATATGATCTACTATGCACATGTTTTGCATTTTTCTTATGCAATAAATGAATGCAATCTACCATGCACAAATTTTTTTAGTAATGCATGTGTTAGTTAGAAGGAACTTAGTCTGGAATGTGATCTCTGGGATTGATTGATAGATAAGGAATGCTAGAAAGGAAATTTTTTCTTTTTTGATAGATATGATTTGATAGAAAGGATGAGTGTCCCAAGTCGCTGCGTCTGTTTCCAATATTTGTCATCATTGCATCTTTTTTTTGTATTTTATGAAATTCCAAAGAGTGTCGAATGATCCAGATCACATACCACCTGGATACCACCACGACCTCTTGATAGTGGAAGGAGTAGAGAGATTGAATAGAAGGAGAACCTAGTGCACCCAAATATTGACCATCTGGGTTCAACTATGTTCCCTATTTGAAAAGAAAGAGAGCCAAAAGCACCTAGATATTGACCATCTGGATACCGCTTGTCCTCTGATTTAATCTAAAAAAAAGAAACCAAGATAGAACTCCTATGCATCCAGAGTCCATCTGGATAACACTGTGAGCTCTTGATTTTTGAAAGGGAAAGCCAAGCAAACAAGATAGAACTCCTACGCCCCTAGAGTCCATTTGGATAGCATCGTGAGCTATTGTTTGCAACATAAAGGGAAAGACCATAGAAACCAAGATAGAAATCCAAAGAAACTCAGAGTCCATCCGAATAGTGCTGCGAGCTCTTGATTCTATAAAACCAACAAGCAAAAATAAAAGAGAAGGAATGTCCAATTCTTTCCCAGGGTTAAGCTTAGATCGTGGAACTGCGCGGCTGCTAGATAAGTGACAACACCTACCGCATTTATCCTAAATCATCATGGCCCTGAAATTGAAGTGAACATTCAATAGACAAAAATCAAAGAAAATAAGTCATGATCTATCATAGCTACTCTCCTCACATGGTGGATCCTGGAGTAGCGTAAGAACATAACTGCAAAATATAGATTGACATCTATCCGACTTGACTAACCTAGTCAACATTTGGATGGTTCCTTGATGCAGTTGGATTCTCTTGATTGGCTCAACTCTTTGGATAGGATTGATTGGCTTGATTGCTTGAGTGTGTCTGGTTGCAGTAATGAATTACTCATATAAGACTGACCTGTCTGGTTTGAGCATACCCATCACTATGTAAGACGATTGATATGATTGATTGATTGATTGCTTTGATCATGTTAGCAGCTGATCAAGCTGTGTCATATGGGCCTAATACTGGTTCACAAAGCTCATGATTATGAAAGTTGGAGTGATTTGATGGCTTTGATCATGTTCACAGCTGATCAAGCTGTGTCAGATGGGCCCAATGTTGGTTCGCAAAGCTCATGATTATGACATTTGATAGTTTGGCTTGGTTGCCTGTTGCTTGCTGATTGAATTGATTGATTGATAAAGCTGTGTCAGATGAGCCCAATGCTGATTTGCAAAGCTCATGATTGTGACATTTGATTAACGGGGTGCGATCGCCTTTTCTCTCTTGATATCCAAGTTGGTTTTATTGCCTCAGATTTTTGCAATTTTTTGAATGTTTTTGATGAAGATTGATTTTCTCTTGATTTTTGATCTTTTTAGGATTTTTGATGAGTTTTCCAATTTTTAGGGATTTTTTTAGGACATTTTGAATTTCCCCCTAGTCTGGTGGACTAGTATTAACCATGGGTAAGTGCTTGGTGCTCAGAGGGGATTGTGCTTCTGGATATAGCTTGGGTAGTCAGTCTTGCATTTGAAATCTGTGCTAGCTTTTGGAGCTCATTGATGGTGAAGCTGGATTTTGAACACTCGGCGCCTGTTTGCCAGGTTTTCACTGAGGTACCTACTCAATAGTGCCTGATTGCTAGGTTTTCACTGAGAGAGAAATTTTATTTGTCTTTACTTTTTTTCTTTTTTTCTTTTTTTTGTTGTCGCCAGGGTGCCTGATTGTCAGGTTTTCACCAAAGTAACTTTTGTATTTTTTTGATTTTTTTGGTATTTTCTGGATATGTAGATAGGTGCCTTAACCATAGAGACCTTAAGGGTAGAACCTCTTTAGGTGCATGCTGTTGATGTAGCTGGGGAGCTAATCTCCTTCTGGTGTTGCTAGTATGAATGCCCCACTCTGAGTAGAGCTGATAATGACAAATGGTCCTAGCCAATTAGGCTCAAACTTTCTGGGTTTGACTCGCTCTACTTGATTATTCTAATTTTCCATGAGGACAAGGTCTCCTACCTCAAATGTTCATGACTTCACCTTCTTGAGATAGTTCCTTCTAAGGCGATTCTGATAGCCTTGTAAGTGGTCGAAGGCATGCTGCCTTCTTTCATCTAGTAACTCTAGTTCACTGAGCCTTGCTACTCTATAGTCTTCATCTGAAACCAGGTTCTTCAATGATATCCTTAGGGATGGGATTTCCACTTCGAGGGGTAATACTGCCTCTAATCCATAGACTAGGGAGAAAGGAGTGGCTCCTGTAGGTGTTCTCACACTAGTTCTGTATGCCCATAGTGCGGGACTAAGCTGTAAAGGCCAGTCTCACTCTGATTCATTCACTATTTTCTTCAGGATTTTCAAGATTGTCTTGTTTGTAGCTTTGGCTTGGCCGTTCCCTTGAGGGTAGTAAATGAGGATAACCCTTGTTTGATGTGGAACTGTTCACATAGGTATTCAATATCCTTGTTCTTGAAAGGTGTACCATGATCTGTCAGGATTGTTTGGGGGATCCCGTATCGACAGATAATGTGGTTAAGTATGAACATTGCTATTTGCTTTCCAGTGAAGTAAGTGATGGGAATTACTTCCACCCACTTGGTGAAGTACTCCATTGCTGCTATGATGTACTTGTGTCTGTTTGCTGAAGAAGGTGTAATTTTGCCCACTAGGTCAAATCCCCACATTGAAAATGGTAATGGTGATGTGATAGGATTTAGTTCCTGGGCCGGTGCATGGATGAGGTCTCCAGGAATTTGACATTGTCTACACCTTTGAACATGTTTGTGTGCATCTATCTCTATTTTGGGCCAATAGTATCCCATGCGGATGATCTTCTTAGCTAAGCTGTTGCCACCTCCGTGGGTTCCACAAATTCCTTCATGTACCTCGTACAAAGCTTTCTAGGATTCCATGGAAGTGAGACATCGTAGTAACATTCCATCTACACTCCATCTATATAAAGTAGTTGAGAGGATGGTATACCTAGAGGCTTGGCGGATGAGGGATTTTCTCTGGTTCCTAGACAAGTTGGGAGGTAAGACATTGTTTCGGAGATAGTTATAGACATCTCGGTACCATGGGGATTCAGAACCAACAAGGACACACGCTAATTCTGTGATAGATGCCTGATGTGATGGCACCAAGAGTTGCTCCACTAGAAACTAGAATTTTGTTTCGTTACCTGGCATATCAGTCAGTGATGCTATGGTAGCCATTGCATTTGCAACTTTGTTTTGTGCTCATGGGACTTGATCGAAGAGAATGTAATGGAACTAGGTGCGCAGCTGTTCCATCTGTGCTCTGTATGGTATGAGTTTCTCATCTTTGGTCATATAATCATTATTGACTTGACTGATGACCAACTGTAAATCGCCAAAGACTTTAAGGTTCTTGATTCTCCATTGAATTGCTATCTTTAGACCGATGACCAGTGCTTCATATTCTGCTATGTTGTTGGTGCATGGGAAGTTAAGTCTGAAAGACCTTGGAATTATATCATGATCTGGAGTGATAAGCACTATCCCTACCCCTACACCATGGTTCATACATGATCCATCAAAATAAAGTTTCCATACCTCGATCACCGGTTGTAGTGTCATGATAGATTCGTCAGGAAAGTCAAAAATAATAGGCTGGTGGTCTTGAATTGGTGCCTTTGCTATTTGATCTGCGATCACTTGTCCTTTGATGGCCTTTCTGTCTACGTACTCAATGTCGAACTCACTTAAGATCATTACTTACTTTGCCAGTCATCCAGTGAGAACTGCTTTGCTTACGAGGTACTTTAGAGGATCAATACGTGTGATCAGTTTTGTTTGGTGACTCAGCATATAATGTCTTAGCTTCTAGGAAGCGAAAACAACTGCAAGGCATGACTTCTCAATTGGCGTATAGTTTAGCTCATATCCAACCAAAGTCCTACTTAGATAGTAGATGACCCTCTCTTTTCCCACATCATCATGTTGTGCCAAGAGTACACGTAACGCTGATTCCATCACTGAGATATATAGAAGCAATGGTCTACCTTGTACTGGTGGTACAAATATAGGAGACTCAAGAAGGTAGTCTTTGAATATCTGAAATGCCTGTTTGCATTTCTCTGTCCATATGAATTTGATGTCTTTATGCAATAGATGTTGGAATGGGTGGCACTTGTATGCTAGTTGAGCTATGAAGCGTCTGATCGAGTGGAGCCTTCCTTGTAACCCTCTTAGTTGTCTCAGGTTCGATGGTGGAGGCATGTCCAATATTTATTTGAACTTTGCTAGGTCCACTTCGATTCCTCTATGTGATACTATGAACCCCAGTGATTTTCCTGCTGTGACACTGGATGCACACTTCTTTGGGTTTAGACGGACTTTGATTTCCTGCATTCTGTCAAAGATGGGTCCCAAAACTTGTAGACGATCCTTTCAAAGTATTAACTTGGCTAGTATGTCGTCCACATAGTCTTCCATTGTCTTGTGGATGAGATCATGAAATATAATTTTCATAGCCCTTTGATATGTCACTCCGGCATTCTTTAGACCAAATGACATGACATTCCAACAATATGTTCCCCAAGGACATGTGAAAGTTGTTTTGTGTTGGTCCTCTGGTGCGATCCTTATTTGATTGTAACCTGAAAAGCCATCCATGAGTGATAGCATTTGATGTCTTGCAGTTAGATATACTATCATATCAATGTTTGGTAAAGGAAAGTCATCCTTGGGAAATGCTTTGTTGAGATCCCTGAAGTCTGTGCGAATCCGTATCTGACTACTGTGCTTTGTAATTGGTACCAAATTAGATATCCAGTCCGCATATGGTATAGGTCTGATGAATTTAGCATCCAGGAGATTTTTCAACTCTGCCTTGACTAGCAATGCAACGTGGGGATGCATCTTTCTTAGCTTCTGCTTGACAGGTTTGGCATTGGGTAGCAACGAGAGATGGTGTAGTACTAGCTCTGGATCTAACCTTGGCATATCTGAGTAGGACCATGCAAAATTGATCATTCTTTCCTTGAAGAAACTGATGAACTATTCTCTCTCATTAGGGGTGAGTGATTTCACCAAGTATATGTTCTTTGGGTTCTTGTCATCTCCCAAGTTGACTTCCTTTGTTTCTTCTGCTAGTAATGTTGATTTCTCCTCTATCAAGGGGAGGAGTTCCTTCTTTCCATCTTCTAGCACCTCAGTGAGGTTTTCACTAGAAGATACGTCTTCTTTTAGCTTTTTAACATTCTTTTGTTCTTTTTTCTTTTGTGGATTGGAAAGAGGAGCTTCCTCCCTGAAATATGCCACTCTGTCTAGGTTAATGGAGAATCCTACCTTGTGATATCCTGATAGAATGCCTTCCCTTAGTCCCATAAAATGAGCTATAACCTCGTCGTTCTTGAAGACATTTAGATCAGGTGGTCCTTATTGATCCCAGTCTATGAGGTGAGGGTGTACAAGAAAAATAATTTCATGGCTGTTTGGCTCTGGTTGACTGAAAGGGACTGCTGATATGGTTCCTACAAAACTGGACTATGATGTGGACGCACCACTTGAGGTCTGATAAATGACATGTTTGTTTATGCAGGGTTGTTCGATAATGGTCAGTTGGTCAAATAGGTTTTCTAGACTTATGATAATGTTGGCCCGAGGGGAATAATATGGGATCGACAGTTCAGAGTTGTGAAGGGATCTCCACTCATACTCATGGGAGTCAGTCTCAATAGAACGCTCGTCAGATGTCTCACTTCCTTGGTTATCATCGATTGCTATGTGTAGGTTTATGCAGGATCGTGTGGTTCCCTCTTCAGCGGGCAACAACTGTGCTAATATGTTGCTTATTAAGACATGCTCTGTGTTGTGCCCCCAATGCATCTCAGCTATTTGTTTCTGATTAACTTGAATATCTTGGATTATAGGACTGGTGCTTTGTTGTCCATAACCCAACCCTCTCATGTTTCTCTGGGTTGGTGGGAGAGAAAATTCAAATATGCCTTGTTGCCTTGCCCCTAGCCTTGTTGCACCATCAAACCCAAATCTTTGTATCATTGTGTAACCATTACCATAGTTTGACAAGGGTAGTGGTGGTCGGATTGTCTTAGGGGTATCTTGGTATAACCAGGTATTGATGTCTTGTTCAAAAGGATTTTCTTCCGCTATGTCTCCCCATCGAACAAAGGTTGTGGGTGGACATCTGAATAGAATAGGCTGCGGAGTTTCTATTGCAATAACAGGTTGTGGCATGCCATGAGTTCCTGGGCTTTGAGGCATGTGCATGATGGTAAAAGCCTCTTCATATCTATATTCACCACAACCCTTGTCCGTGATGGATATCTTTCCTACTTTCTGTGTGATATCTTTAAGATTTGAATCTGAAGAGGAGGGAATACTTGTGTCGTGTTTAATGACTATATTTCCAGTTGCCCATGTGACATCCTTGGGATTTGAATCTGAAGAGGATGGGATGCTTGCATCTTGGTTTGATGGTACCTGGTTATCAGTGCTGATTTGGACTGCATTACAATATTGGAAGGGATTGGGATCTCCCTCTATGATGATCTCCTCTCCCTGGTGTGGGAACTTGATGCATTGATGGTATGTCAAAGGTACAGCTTGCATTTCATGTATCCAAGGTCTCCCTAGTAACATGTTGTATCCAAACTCAAGGTCTAAGATTTGGGAGGGAGTGTTTTTGACCACATGACCAATGCAAACATGTAGAATGATAATACCCTTAGAGGAACTTTCCTCTTCATCATAAGCTCTGATATTTATCCTCCTTGTGACATCAATGCTTGATTCTGAATAGCCTAGTTTCTTGATTAACTTTAGAGTACAAATGTTTAGCCCAGCTCCACCATCAACAAGGACCCTACGGATAGCGCTTTTGTGGACCTGGACAAGTAAGTGCAGAGGATCATTATGCAGGGGTTTATGCGGTGACACATCATGGTCTGTGAATGTGGCATGTTTGTTAGCAGCTATATGGTTGAACATTGTTTGGAAGCTCTCAGGTGTTATGTCCCTTGGGACAGCTATATTCTAAAGGGCTTGGTCAAGTGCCAGTTTATGCTGCAGAGATATGCGCAATAGGTCAAACATAGAGATCTGGGCAGGTGTGCGCTTTAGTTGGTCCACTATGCTTGTTTGTGGATCTGAGTTTGCTTTAGGATTGGAAGAGATAGTAGGTGAGGATGGTAATCCTTGCAAGACGACTCTGGCACAACACGTTGTTTCAGCACAATTGTTACCTTGGTCTTTGATAGTGATTGTAGCCACATGGCTATCTGAAGGATTGAGGCAATTGATAACATTATCACTGTTAGCATACGTATAGTTAACTTTTTTTGTTTGTCCACTAGACCCGAAGGTTTTTCCCTTGTTGTGATCATGAAAGGTATCATTGAAAATAGTGTGATCAGTTGTGCCTTTGGTTTGGGTATTCGTCACATCAATGACCCCTGTGTCAATCAGGTCTTGGATAGCGTGTTTCAATTGGTAACAGTTAGCTGTTTTGTGCCCTTTCACCCGATGAAACTCGCATAAATCTTTGTAATTATACCACCTCAGTTTGTTTTCATCTTGTTTGAAGTCTCTGATTTCTAGGAGAGTGATAGTGTTTGATTGTATCTTGCGTAAAGCTGATTCTATCGGCTCTCCCAATGGTGTGAAATCTCGTTGCTGGAATTGAAACCGTGGTTTGCATTGATTCTGCTGTTGATTGTCTTCACATCAATGACACCATCGCTAGTGACATTTTTGTTTTTGTTCCACCACTTATCTTTGTCCGTTGCATTTTTATTCATATTCATTTGTTTGGGATCTGCAAGGATTCGTCGTTTGATTAAGTTCTATTCACAATGAACTCCTCTTTCGATGAGTTGTGTGAAGTTTGGAGCTAACTGTAACTCTGTTGTGAATGACATGTCTAGAATTAGATTGCCAATAAACATGAATATTAAGTCTTGTTCGGGCACATCATATGTTATGCGGTTTCCCAGATTCCTCTGTAGGAATTTCACAAAAGACTCTCCATCTTTCTGTTTGATATCGCAAAGGTCCTTGATGCTGACCTTGTGCTTGATGTTATGATGGAAGTGAGCTATGAACTTTTCAGCCAGTTCACCCCAAGACTGAATGCCATGAGGTAAATGCGAGAACCATTCCATTGCTGGTCCAACCAAGCTTTGTGGGAACACTCGCATTAGATATGTCTCATCATGATCGACTTTGACGCAACTAGCAAAAAACTCTCAGATATGTTCAATAGGGTTGGTACTACCCCTATATTTGTCAAATTTTGGTACTGAGAAGTGATTTGGGAACGAAGACATGTGAAGAGAATGGTCAAAGGGGTATGGGTATAAATCCTCTGTGGTATAGGATTTAGTTTTCCCTTGATTTTGCACATCCATCATTTGGGTTTGAAGGTTTTACATTTGTTGCATTAACATGTCCATTTGATATTGAGGCTGGTGTGTGTGGACATTCCTTTGTGCTATGGTGGGTATGAGGCTGCGCCTCTATGTCCCTTGAGTAGGAACATAGGATTTCATCCTAGGGACTTGATATTGATTTCCCACCGAGTGATTTGTAAATGGAGGGACATGAGTAGCCCATGGTGGGTTTTGATGTGTTTGCTGTTGTGATTGAAACTGGGGTTGATACTGCTGGGGTTGGTATTGCTGCTGCTGAGGTTGGGTTTGAAACTAGGGTTTCTGTCAGTGAGATTGGATTTGAGGCAACTAAAGCTGGGGTTGCTGTTGCGGGGGTTGGAAATGAGGCAACTGAAGCTGGGGTTGCTGTTGCGGAGGTTGGATTGGTGTAAGAATGGGCAAAGATGTAGCCTTGGGTGGGCCTTGACTGTAAGTCGTTCTTGCAGAGATGGATCCCTGCGGGCATGGGGTGTTGATCCTAAGACTAGTGTGAATTGACTGCAACAATGACATAGTTTCAGAATAGTTGGTGTTTGGTGGGATGGAAGGCATAGCATGAGAGCTTGATTGTCCTAGCCATGAGACCAAAGGTGGAGGCATACTAGTGACCATGGGTGCACTTAGTTGCGAGCCTGTCATGCCTTGAGTAGAAGATGTGTTGGCCTGGGTCGGGTCATTGGTTTGATAAGATATAGTCTATGTCAATGTGGGTAAAACTAATGATATAAATATTGGAGACACAACAGGTAGCATCTTAGGAGTTTGAGTAGTGTTTTGACCTGCGAGAGGGTTTTCGGGCCATATAGTCAATACACTGAATTTAGTGGAGAGTTTGACTCCCTTCTTTATTAGCATGGCCAAGTAACGTTCAGGGTTCCTCTCTACAACAACGTCAACTACTTTCGTGGAGTAAGCATATTGTTCCACATCTTCAAGTTCTTCTTCTGTGATATCTTAGAAAAAGGCTGCCCCATGGGGCTATTCAATAAATAGAGCAGAACTGGTGTTCATGAAGGGATCGTTCTCTTGCTCTATTTCCCAAGCGGGGAACGGTTGATATATGACTCATCAGGTTGAGTTCTAGCCTTAGACCTTGTGTAAGGTCCTCCATGAGGTGTTTGAGACATAGTGCGGTCCAGGTTTTGTAACTAAAACAAGTAATATAAAACAAACAAGGAAGAAGATCCTTTCTGAGGAAATCTGAGTTATGTTTTGGACAAGGGTAATTCTAAGGACAAATTTTGATATAACTTGATCTCAAAGTGGTGATGATAAAAAGATAAGATTTTCTGACCTTTGCCTTGGACAAAGTCACTTTGATAAAGATGATGATGTTTGATATGATGAGATCAAGGTATTTCGAGTCTGAGCTTTCGAACTAACAGTGTTTTTGACAATAATCGTGCTTTACAAAGAAGGGATAATCTTTAATGTTTTGAGATTCACACAATGTTCTTCACATTTTCCTGGGATAGAAACTAGTTTTGGACACCAAATGAAGAATTCTTTTAAGGTTTTAGGTCAAAACAGGAATATAGTATCTCTGATCAATTGCGGTATAACTTCACCGATTGCAGTAAAGTGAACGGTCGATTGCGGTAGTTTATCACCGATTGTGGTAATAAACACAATGATTGCGGCAATAAATAAGTCAAATGCAACAAACTTCCTTCAATTGCGGCACAATGCAGGCAATTGCGATAAATGAGGAACAGTCTAAAAAAAACTAGAGGATAAGTATCACTGCTGATAATTTTGAAATTTTAGGAATAGTGCTTCTGATTTGCAAGACAGTTGACGTTGACAACCCTAGACTTTAACATGTTTGACTCATTTTGACAGTTTGGATGTTTTGTTTTGCATTTTCAGAAACTAATCAAAGAAACAAGCACAATAAACACTGTGTTTTGAAGAATGAAGACTGAAATTGTGTATGTTCTACAACTTTTTCAAGTTGCAAGGTTATCGCGGGGTCTCAACAATGAACAATCAGATTAATCTAGGTCAATGGCTTTAGAATACAATGTTATAGGCCCAATGCTTGAATGTTCGTTAGCTCACACATCAATTGTCACGCTACTAAGACACGAAGGTCCACAATGCAGGTGCCCATATTTTTTCCATTTCCAGGTATTGTTGCTGTGAAGTGAAGATCTCTTTCACTACACAAATACCGTGGGACACATATGTTGAGAATATTGGGGGAAAATTCTGTAACCCCTTGCACTATAATAAGGTACATGTTCGGAGGTAAAATGGGTTGGCCTCTAATTAATCAAGGTTGTAATAAGGGTTCGTGGCGTCTATCCAATCGGTTTGTACGTGCGTGACTCACTTAAGAGCCTAGTTGACCACGCTGGTTCCTTAGGGATATTCACCCGATCCAGACTATTATCAACACGCCTCACCTGAGCTTGGCTAGATAAGATAGAAATTTGGTTCGCACCTTGTTTATATACCGATCAGAAGGATTATCGGTTTAAGGTCGTCCTCCGAGGAAGAAGCGCATTCCCCGGACAGGCCTTTCTAAAAAAATGCAAACGTTTGTGATCTAGCAGTTTGTGCAAGTGCACCCAAAACTCAAAACACAAGGTAAATCAATTAAGCTCCAAAGTTTAAAGTGTGAACTAAGCTACACCACCATACAAGCACCAATATTCAATTTTAAGCCCAAAAGTAGGTGTTGATTGCTTGTTTAATTTTAATGCACCAAAATGAGAGATTTTTTGCTTTTGTTCAGTTTTAATCCTCACATCAATTTTAAGCCCAAATCCAAAATATGAGATGTGATACGTTTTACAAGTACTGTTCTTTTTAAACCCAAATTGACAAATGAATTCCTTTTAGTTTTCTTTGTTTTAAACAGGTTAGTACCAAAAAGGATTATTTGCAAAAATGAGAGTATATGCAACTTTGAAATAATGAATGATACTTACCAAAACTTACCCTTCCCTGTTCTTGGTGATTCTCCCAACCCTGCACAGAAATCGAAAAAAAGTTAGTTTAGGAACAGATAGACAGAAGATTTTGATCTGATATTGCAATATTTCTATGATTGCAGCAAACTTCTGGCAAGTGCAGTAAATTTTTGGCGATTGCGGTAAAGCACTGGCAACTGCAGCGAAATGCTGTCGATTGCGGCACGGATCGGGCAACTGCGGCAAAATAATGACGATTGCGGCATGGATCAGATGATTGTGGCAAAGAACCAGAAGAAAGAGACAGAAAAAGATAGAATAATACTGCGAAAGCCTACAATCAATTGCGGTATTAAACCAGTCGATTGTGACACAATTTCGTCGATTGCGGTAAAATACCAACAACTGCGAAATAATACAAATGTTGAGGAAAAGTCTGATTTTTTAATTTATGACCGTACGGTCGTGGTTAATCAATCCGGTTCTTCGTCTACAAGAGATATTTGGGCTCTTTGATTCACGTCGGGTTCACCAAAATGTACGCCTCTCTTTCTCGTGATCCGTGGATTCCCAAGCTTTCCAAAGGCAAGGGTTAGTAGCAAAGGTTTCACAATTGATACAAATCAAATACACAATACCACTAAAATGAATAACAATGAAACGTAATCAATAAAATGTATAAGCAAGAGAAATGAAAATAAATAAATGCAAACCCCACGATGCTTGAAGCTTCTATTGTTTCTCTCTACTTCTTCCGAAACGCTGTTATTGATGCTCAGTATTGGTGGGGCAGCGTCTATGACTTGAGAAGTGTTGAAAATTTTCTAGTTGAAATGGGTGTGTGATTGCAAGATGGCTTGAATGCTAGAACCAAACTGACGGAGTAATGGTGCACGAGAGCTTGAAATCCTAGATTCTTCACATGGTTATGAAGGGTTTATTATATAGGAATTGGGGATGAAATGAACGGTTGAGATCGATCCCAGAGATAGGGAGATGAACGGTTGAGATCAAAGGGAATTGGAGAAGCCATCAGTAAACTCCACCTCTTCAATTGGTAAAGAGGAGATAGAGTTTGGTTGACTGAAGAGCTAATTGTGAGTTACCTTTTTGAACTGAAGAAGTGGCTGAAGTTACCCATGTGGACTGGAGAGATGGGTGGAGTAACCCATGTGATCTGATTGGAGTTATCTCTTTGAAGATAAATGAATATTTAATTCATTTATTTAATTAATGTTTTCAACATGTGAGATAATTGAATTCTTTTTGATTTAAGAATTGCTTTATTGAATGAAATTAAATTAATTTAATTG
>MU226118.1:146201-158037 GCA_018584345.1 Thuja plicata
TGTGTCCTATAATGATTATTGTATTCTAAGGGGTCTTAAGAGGCCCTAATGTGTCCAAAAGGGTCGTAATGGGTCCTAAGGGGACCTCTCTCTCTCTCTAATGATTCCTATGACTATTAATGTGTTCTAAGGGGTCCTAATGAGGCCTAATGTGTCCTGATGGGTCTTAAGGAGGCGTAATGGGTCCTAAGGGTTCCTAGGACCACTTAGAACCCATTAAAACCCCTTATGAGACACTAGTACACATTAGAGCCCATTAGTGTGTCCTACGATGATTACTGTGTTCTAAGGGGTATTAAGAGGCCCTAATGTGTCCTAAGGGGTCGTAATGGGTCCTAAGGGGACCTATTCTCTCTCTCTCTCTCATGGGTCCTATGACTATTAATGTGTTCTAAGGGGTCCTAATGAGGCATAATGTGTCCTAATGGGTCTTAAGGGGTTGTATTGGGTCCTAAGGGTTCCTAGGACCACTTAGAACCCATTAAAACCCCTTATGAGACACTAGTACACATTAGATCCCATTAGTGTGTCCTACGATGATTACTATGTTCTAAGGGGTCTTAAGAGGCTCTAATGTGTCCTAAGGGGTCTTAATGGGTCCTAAGGGGACCTAGGACCACTTAGGACCCAATATGATACATTAAAACCACTAAGAACCCTAAAGAGTGTCCTTAATCAAGTCAAATGATTAAGATTATAATCAATAGTCCAATGAGAATCATGTTCAAAATAATGTGCTGATTCTTAAAATTTGGCTAAGTGTGAAATTTCCTAAAAACCCTCAAAATCTAGAATCTTTATCTTAACTCCTATGAAGCTGAAACCACTCTCAAACATCCTAGAAGTATATACATAAAATGTAACTTAAGTATAAGAAAGGAAGAGTATGTAACTTATACTTAACTTAGCGTAATTTTTCATAATGTTACATAGGGTGTATGCCCTATAGGGAGTACACCCTATGGCTTTTGGGGGACCAAAAAAAATTTTGGCACCTTTTTTGGTCCCCCATCTTGGTGCACATCCCTGTGACATTCTTTTCCTATACAAAATTGTTCATTTTGATTCAATATTCTCTCTTATACAAGGGGTGTGCAAACTTGATTACAACCTTTTCTTTATTTTCAAAACTATGTTAATTATAAATAAATTCCCTTACTATGTATTTTGAAGTCCGTCATTCTTCATCAAGAATCCCTATTTCACCTAGAAATAGGGGGCTAAATGGGTTCATTATTGTTCTCCCCCCGCTGCTTTTTTTATTGAAGATGATATCTTTGTTCAAGAACTCATTTTGAAGGTAAATATATTTGAGCAAAGATCTCTTCCTTTCAAGGGTCTCTTCCCCCAAGCAGAATATTCTTTCATGTCTATTTATTTTCTTGGCTCATAAGAGTTAACGCTCTAAGATGAGTTTATGACATACATTGTTTCTTTAAGAATATCTTCTTATTGTTGGAAGTAGGTATATTTGATTCTATTTCTTATGATTTATCATAAGTTTCCATGATAAGGAGGGGGACATACATATGATCTCCATTGTATATTATATGCAATATTTTGTTCATTGATCCATATGAAAACAAGCTTTCTATAAGACTAGTTGCTTTTCATGGATCCACATAGAATTTCCATAGGACCAACCCTAAAAATGGGTTCACGTTGAATTTCCAAAAGAATGATTTCCTAAAGTCATCCCGTGTGCAAAAAATTTTAAAGCTATCCTGTCTGAAAAACAATTTTAAGCTGCCTCATGCAAAAACATTTCAAGGTAGAATTGACTAGCATAAAATAATTTTCTAGACTATCAAATCCGGTGCATGAGAACCTAAGAACAAAGGACTTTAAATAAGTTTAAAGGTCATGAATTCAGTCATTTCATTCATATTTGAGTTTATGTGGTCATTTTGAGTCAATTTGGATCAATGTATAAGGCTATGCAAGCCAATTGTAACAAGTTGTCAAAGTTGTCCTAATAAGGTCCTAAATTAGTCAAAAGGGTCAAATATTGCAAATATTCCCATGGAAGGGTAAAAATGTTGTAATTGGTCATTTCTAGTCCATTTTTATGCGTTAGGAGGGTTCATACAAAATTTCAAAGTCATTTGTGTAGAAATGCAAAAGTTGCATAAAACGTTGTAAAATGCAACATTTCAAAAGTTGCACAAAAGGTTGTAAAAGTCACTTGTTCGGTCCTAAAAGGAAGTTGGGGAAGTTGGAGATTTCAAGAGAATTGTTTAAATGTTTTTAATGGTCAAAGATTTATTTATTTATTTATATTTATTTGGGAGGGGGGGTGGGGGCACATTGGAGGAAGTGTTTGAGAGGTTATACCTTCAAAGAAACCTCAAACTGTGATGCATCTTTGTAGAATGGTGACATATATAAAGTTGGTGCATAAAGATGATTGTAATTATTCATGTGTTATCAGTGGATGGTCAAGGAAGGAATTCTCTTTCATGAGGAACAATTTTATGTATTTGGTTTTGACAAATTAAGTAAATGAACATGTTGTTTTGTTCAAGTTTTACACCATGTGTTGTCTCATTCACTTTATTGATTTTTTTTGTGCATTTATTTATATTTAAATGGATTGGAAAAACACTAAAACATATTTTGACATGAAGTATGGTGAATTACCTCTATTTTGAATCTAGTTAGAGCTTCAGCCATGGAAGATGGAGAAAGATATATTAAAGTTTCTTAAATAGACATAAAACCCTCTATTATAGAGTAGTTGACAAGGGTTTGTTCATGAATTGGTTTTTAACCTCTAAAAAAATATATTCTTGGTTCATGTTGAAGTATATTAAGAGAAATTTCAAACCCTTTTTATTTGGTATTTAATGGTTTTGTATTGTGTGAGTAATTTGATTCCCTAGGCAGACTAGGGATGCACATTTCTAGTTTTTTTGTGACAGTCAAAACGGTCTCGGTGTAGAGACCATAACTTTTGATTGAACCATTGGATTATCCTACATTTTGGATATGTTTTAGGAAGTATAATTATCCAAAATATCACCAGATAAATTATCTCAATATTGTGTGGTATAAAATTTCTTAATAACAAAATCAAAACTATCAAAACTGAAGTTGTAGTTGTCTGAATAATGACAGTCTGCCAATATATTTTAATCTTTGCTTGGTCGATTGATCATTGGTCAAATTAATGTTTGGATGGTGGAACCTTATTTATAGAAGGATATATGAGGTATTGGTTATGTTCTATTAATGATTATTAGTTTTTGTTATATTGAAAGTCAAATCTGATTATGTTATTGAGTGTCAAGGTTTGATGGATAGGAAATGTGTAAAACCTTGTTGAGAATTGGATGTTGTAGGATTGATGGAATAAGGATAGGAATAACTAGTTGTACAGGTGAATGAATGATGAATAGTGAAATAATGTTTATGGTGTGAAGGATGGTGTTTGATATAGATTTTTCATTGAAGAACTAAGGCGAAGACCAAGGTTATGTTTGGTGAATCAGAAGGATAGGATTGGATGATCAAGGTAAATGACCAATGTTGTATGCAGGATAATGATTTGTTGATTAAAGTCCCAATGAGTGGTTTGATAATGGTAAGTGGAAGATTACCTAAGGTATGATATTATCTTGAGGGATGTTTATTGGTTAATTTTTGAGGATGAATCCTAGGAAAGGATGAATGGTTGACTAGATATTTGTGAACCTTCCATATTTGGTAGGTTATGCCTCTAACTGAATAAAGAATTATGTTATTTTTTGGATCTCACAGTTGATTTGGGGTCCTAGAGTGGTGATTGCAGGATGATCTACATCAAAATATCCTCTCTCTCTCTCTCTCTCTCTCTCTCTCTCTCTCTCTCTCTCTCTCTCTCTCTCTCTCTCTCTCTCTCTCTCTCTCTCCCCATGATTCACCTAGAATAACATAATTTTCTAGTTTGTGGGATTCATGGTTTATCTCTTTGCTCTTATGGTAGTGCTAGCGGGTTAGATCATGGAGTTTGTATACTCTTTGATGATGCTATTATTATTCCTATGGGATAACTTGTGCTCTTTCAATAGCTTTCTAGACATGATATTAGTGGATGAGACATTTTTGGTCGAGGTCTTTTTCACTAATTAATTTGGAGTTCTATTTTTAGTAGTAACCCCTTTTGTGTGTTGTGTCTTTTGTCTTTTCTTTTCCTTTTGGTTTTTGCTTTGTTTTTATGCCCTTCTGCATTAATGTGGAGTTAAGATCTTTGTTTTGTGGGCTTACATCCTTGAACTTAAGGTTCTCTTATCTCTTTGCAATTCACCTATCATCATCATCATCTCACTCTCATCATTTTTTATTTCTTCTATCTCTTCCTTTACCATGAGAATGAGCTTGTCTCATACTCTCATTAAGGTGGGGGGCTAAATGTACCATCCTAAAAAGTAAGTACTTAATTTGTGCTCATTTTGGGACCATTGTGAGCCTACTTTAGTGTGTTTCTTATGGTAGGACCTCATATTTCCCTTAAATGCATATTTAATTTCAAATATAGGCCCTCCTTCTCCCTCAATCTTGTTTAAAATTAAGGTTGAATCTTGCTTCTATGCATAATTTCACATTTTCCATCCAATTACACTATTCATTTTCCACCAAGGACCTATGTATTCATTTTCAAATTTTGGAATTGGCAGTAATCTCCTGGCAGGCTGTAATTTTAACCACCACTTCTTAGCATAATCCTTGACATCCCAGGAGATTTTGAGGCAATTTTTCCTATACTAGGTTGACCTGGTTGACCTTGTCCTAGACTAGGTCAACCAAGTCGACCTTGTGCTAGTGTTTTGTGCCTAAAATTGGCCCAGATCTCTAGAAGGATTTTCTTCCATGGTTTGAAATTATAGTCAGCCTTGACAAAATATGAACCCTGAAATGTATATAAAAGGATACTTCTTCCTCTCATTTTCATATCTACATCTACATCATCCATTATTGTGCAATTTATTATCATCCATTGTGCATTCAAGATATCCAAGTGCAAGCAAGCATCCATTGGTGAAGGAATCCATTATCAAGCATTGAACTAAATCAAGCATTCAAGTGCAATTCCACTAAGCAATTTCAAGTCTTCATTCCATCATTTCATCATGTATTCAAGGAATTTACTTCCATAGATCTAGCTTTTTTCTCCCATTGGAGGTCAAGAAAAGGAGTTTGCAATCAAGGAGGGAGATCTACATTCATCCATATTCTCTCTCTTCCTTAATCTATTTTTTGGAAAATTACATCTTGTACTACATAAGGTTTTATCTTACATGATTTCCTTTTTTTAGTTTTTATGTTGAGGCAAATCTATTGCATCAACATACTTAGTCACATTCTAAGAGACATTTGCATCTACATGGTATGATATATTTTATTGTTTAGATCTAATCTCTTCTACATGAAAATACTCTTTCTATTACATTTATTTTATTTTAATGTTGATTCATAAACATGATTTTGAATGAGGCAAATCCATCCCCACAATTTTCTTCCCCTTCTTTTTTATGTGTAGAAAGAAGTTGCAGAGTTATGGATCTGCATTCAGGAATCTCGAACACAGTTACAAACCCTAAATTTTTTTCATCAAATTTGCATTGACGTAGTCATGATAGAAGTTTTCGTAATGGTGATGGCCCTAGCCATGCCAAATGAGACAATACAGAGAAAATAACCAATTTAGAAATGAGAGTAGACATTAAAGTGCAATAACATGTTAGGATTAGGTAATACTAAGAGGGGGTGAATCAATATTACAACACTTTATAAACTTATTTAACCAAATCAAACTCAACCATGCAATAACTGAAATGAAAGGAATATACACATAAATTAGACAACTCATAACACCATGATTAGTTCATGAGGAAATCTTGGGCAAGGGAAAACCCCGGTGGGGATGATACCCACAAATAACGCACTAAGAGTATAGTGTCCCTATTAGGATTTGAATATTACATTTAGTACACATCCCTGTTAAAGGATGGAAACCCTATTAGGGGTGTACACAGAGTACACTGCTCTTACAAAGCAATATTGTTTTATTACAATGATTTATAAAAATGAAAAATACAAGAATCTACTATGCTTAAGTAGTCCAAATTATAGCTCACATCAAATTCTGTCTGATCTTGAAATCACAATGCATGTACTCAATTCACACACTTCTTCGCATCATAAAACAACTCTACTTATATACTCGATCTCAAAAATATTCTTCTAGTCGGCTCTTAGGAACACCAGAAAACATGTCCAACACTTAACCAAATATCATATCCATAGTCAGTGATCATACATTAACAAAAGTGGGGTAGGACCCAATCAAAATCCAACTTATCACTTTAGGATTCCTCAAATTACTCCCTTAAACATTGCGACCATTCAACTACTCTGTATCCTTGGTGTACTGTCTTCATCTGTCTTCAACATGCTGTAACTCTCAGAGATCAACTCCAAAATACAAGAGACCTTAATTGAAGGTCTACTATATCCTATAATACCTTCCTATTATCTCACGTGACTTAGGTGACAATATACAGTGCCCACTGACCAAAACTATACCCCTGCACCTAGTTAACTGCTTCCTAGACTTAGTTATTTTTACAAAACTGAATTGTACTTCAAGTGACCATGCGGATTAGTAGTGTTTCCATAAAATAAAACCTCTATGCAATCCTAAATGGGCCACTTTCCAACAATATACCCATTTGGAATTGATGGAAACACTTAGTGAGAAATGACTAAGTGCTCAATACTAAGTGCATATTTTTCATACTTATTACTCCCCCTTTGACATCAATGGAAAAGGTATATTATAAATAGTATCTATATACAAAAAAAAATTGAAAAATTGCTCACCAAAATTCAGACCATGTGAAGTATATCTTGGAAAGAGGTTTCCAAGATCTTTGCCTTTGTAGTCCATGTTTGTACCAAAATATGACCCACATAGATCAGCCCATTCAGTGAAAATGATGAAGTCTCAGCTCCCTTTAGTTCTGTAGGCATATTATCATTGAGTTCCTTCACTGTTATCACCATGTTAGAAATGTATTTTTCAATAATTGATAGTTTAGGAGTGATTAAACTCTTCAACACACCAAATCTTCTTATCATTCTCCCTTTCTTTGTTTCTAGTACACTAATTTTGTCCAATAGTCTGGACACTTCATATCCAACTTTGCGACAGTGTGTGAGGACTCATAATTGTGCATCAAATTATCCAGAGTCTTTCTATCATTGGCAATGATATATTCAATATTCTAAAGGTGCTTGATGGGATTTATATAGTAAATGTATAGCTTCCTTCCATGTCCAATACATGTCTTCACTTCAGCAATAGTTTTACTTAGTATGCCTAAGACCCATGTCATTGACTTCCATACTTTCTCAAGTTTCTTTGCCAAGTATATTTGTTCAGGTCCTACTTCTGCGATCATCTCCAGAGACTCAAAGTGACTATCAAAGTCATCTAATGCTTTATTCAGGTTCTCTGTTGTATCCTTTCCTTGGAAAGTGAAAGGTAGGGGTAGGAGTTTTTTGATAGTATCAACTTCCCTTTCCAGTACCCTTGAATTTTTCTCTATTTTCTGTTTAGATCTCCCTTTTGCTTTGGAAAATTCTATGTAAGATAGCTTCATTATCTCATCCTCATCCATGCTTTCTACATCAGTGCTTAGATTTTTATCTCCACTTGTCAAGAATAAAGATGAAGAAATAGATACATGTGTTTCTTTCTTAACTTCAACTTTAGTTTCTGCTTCCTTAACGACCTCAACTGTTTTCTCTTTATGTTCTTCCTTAGTGTCAAATTTCTTCCCTATCTCATCCAATTCATCACTTCCATCAATACTAGTGACAGTTGATGAGACCATTTATTGTCTCTATTATATTGATCTTAATACTCTATTTTAAGTATTACAAAAATAGTTGTGGGCTTATAATCAGTTGAACTTGTATTAAAGTACGGTTAGAACCGTCAAACCCATGGGTAGATAGTTATGCCATGTTTTTCCAATATCATATATATATCCCTTTAGGGAGGGAGAGGGATCGACCTATTTATTGATAGGGAGACCATCGGAAAAGGGACTTTAGGTAGGTGCTCGCCCGACTGCCTGCTATTAGGATGATCCCCTCCCTTACTGTCTGTAGGCTAGCGTACAGTAGGCCATCTGTCCAGACAAATATTCATGCATGGAGGGAGAAAGAAGCCGCTTGATAAAGGAATAATAGCTATCAGAATGTGTGTTCTAATATTTGGATCAATTTGATTAAGTTTACTTGTATGAATATTTCTGCATGATAACTAACCTGCTAGGAAGTAGGAGTAGCTTGAGAGTGGTCGATAGGATTTAAAATAGAACATTGAGGTCTAGTTGCGATGGGTAACCATCATGGCACCAAAAGACACAACTACTACAAAAGAGGAGCCACTATTCCAGAAATGCAGGAATGTAGCGCTGCTATATTCCCTCTACACTCATCATTGTGTTGAATTGGTCGCCCAAACTTTATTGCACATGTCGTGGGCTATTACATTTCCCTTTCTTCTCTGGCATGATTTCAGTCAGATCTTTTCTTTTCTATTTTGGAATAAAGTGTCGATCCTCTATTTATAGGGATTTGACTGTTAGTTTGTAGGTTCAGAAGTTTTTGAGAATACATTGTTGCATCTTGCACAACAAATTATTTTCCAGTTTTATGTATTGTTCTTATGTAATCAGTTCTTGAAATATAATGAAGTGATTTTTGGTTTACCTTCTGTGTTAGTAGATTAGCAGAAGCCAACCAAGGGGGCCCACTTGGAAGGGAGATTAGAATAGAGTAGAGTAGATTTACTTTCAACATCCTTAGCATTTTAGATAGAAGATTACAGTTTCTTCCTATAGCATTGTACTTTGTGAATGTTCCTGCAACACCTGCAAGGATAGTTATAGTGAATTCTCTAGGTTGAAATAATAGGCTTAAGTAGAGTTTACAATTTCCAACATTCATTTTAGTAAGGATTAAGTGTGTTTACTTTCCTATAGCTCTAGTGTAGATTTCTTTCATGCATTTTACCTTCCTGCAACATAAGTAGAATGACTCTTTGAGGGACTTAGTGTACATATTGTGTTGTACCATTTCAAATATACGTCCCTGGATTGACAAATTAAATGCACCTCATGGTGGGAAAAGTAATCCTTAGATTGAATAAATTATTCCTAAGAGAGGATTTGGACATGATTACTTAGCACCTATTGTGAGGTGGTTCATTTTTGGCACCATTGCCAGGGATGGTGTCAAACTAAGAACCATTCTGAGTCATCTTTTTCATTTCTAGCTATCTTTTAGATAGTGGTTTGCAGTCCTAAATTTGCTTCACAAGTGTGAAGAATTCATTTGCATGCATCGAAGAGGAAGAAGACAAGATGAATATGGAAAATTTATTCTAGGAGAGTCTTCGAATTTGAACGAAGAAGTTGAGTTACCTTTTGTTGATGCAAGTCCTGAATTTCCTACAACATCTTCCACTGGAGCAGAGCCTTTTGATATAAGCGGTCTTTGACCTTTTGCTAAAATTTTGGCCAACTTTATCGATTATTCTGGCCCAAATGCACATGTTGTTAACAATCCTATAGCTAATGTTCCTTTCTAGCAGCAACTCCATTTCCAAAAACCTCCAGTAATGGCACAACCTACTTTCCCGTTTCCTCTTCTGAGCCTTATAAACAATGCTAATCTTAAAAACATACCCACTGCCGCACTTCCAAAGTTTTATGGCCTGATAATCAAAGATCCTAACACTTTTTTGTTTGATTTTGACATCCTCTATTGTAGCTTTGACTATAACACTAATTCCCACAAACTCAAATAGTTTCCAACAACACTGAAAGAGTCAGCCTTATGATGGTTCATGGGATTAGGAGCTAATGCAGCAGGCACCTGGGATGATTTGCAGACTCTGTTTCTGTAGAAATACAAAGAGTATATTGCAAGGGGAGTGACCCAAGGGGAGATGGAATTTTTTTAATGTTACAAAAGGAGGATGAAACCTTGGAGGATTATGTTTCACATTTCTTGTACACAATGCAGAAGAATCCCCAACATGTGCTGGCGGAGGATTCATAGAAACTAGTCTTCTTAATAGAAGTAAACAATAGCTATCTGGAAGCACCAGATCTCATGGCTGGTGGAGACATATCCCAATCTTCTTGGGATGACCTCAAGAAAATTTGTCTCAACTATTCAAGATCAACTGTGAAGAAAGGCAGAGGATATCGGTCCACAGTCACTAAAGGGATCAGTTCGGGCATTTCCAAGCTGGAGATATCTAACTTGCTTGTGGATTTCAAGAAAGAAATCATTATGATGTTGCTACACATCTCAACACCATGAATACCAAGAAGAAGCATGTAGATGCTTAATAACAATTAGCTGAGTATTGTCCTCACTGTCATAAACAAAAGAAAGACTGTGGATGCAAGCTGGCGGTGAACCTGGAGTATCAACATTTGCCTACTGAGTACATGAAGATAGAAGGAGATGATGAGAAAGTGTTCTTCATTTCTCAATGTTGACCATGGGCTTCAAGACAAGGTATGCCTCAGGACCCTTTGCAGTTTTCCAATCCTTATAATAATCAATGAAAAACCAAAGTTATCAGAATCCTTCTCAGTACTTTCAACCTGCTTGGAATAACCAGTGGCCTAACCAACAAAATAACCAGTGGCCTAACTAGAAAAATAACCAGTGGCCTAACCAAAAAAATAACCAGTGGCCTCAGCCTCAAAATCAATGGCAACCACCACAAGGGAATTGGAAGAAAAATAACCATTGGAGGGGGCCTCCATAGTGGCCTAACCAAAATCCTGCTTTTCCATAGTTACCACCTGTAACATATAAAGATGGGGTTTAGGAGATGTAAAGATGAAAAAGCTTTGTTAAGGGGGGGTTTGAATTGTTAATTGTTATTTGTGTTGATTTACTTAACCCTAATTTACACTCACTTGAATTTGATTGATTGTATATTGAAATTGTGATTGTGATTAAGGGAAGACAAGATGCTCCTTTCTTTCACCATCAAATACACAAATAGGAGATCCAATTTTGATCAACCCCAAAGGGTTAATACAAAAAAGAATCCACTATTTGGAAAGAGACCAAGAAAGGGGATCTTAAATTCTGTAAAATGATTGATTAATATGATTAATGACAGTAATTGAAAAGAATAGGAGAAAGTACCAACCTTACAAAATGGCAGATCAAAGATTGTTGTTTTCTGAGATCTGTAAACTATTTCTGGAGATGCTGACAGTTGATACCAAACCGGAATGCAGAGATGAACAAAAACCATAAATATTTTTCCATTCCGATGTCGTCTTATGAAAAAGGTTGACCCTATACCACTTTTTCCAACTTGATCTACTCAGCTCTGAAAGTGTCCCTGTTCGCACAGTCCAAAAGAAATCCGAAAAGGGTATCTAGATTTGGCCTCAGATCTACAGTCCTGAACCTGTACCTACAAGAAAAATGGTTGTTTGTTGGGGGAAAGGGGTTTGCCTTGGTCAAACCCCAGTTTTAGAATTAACCTTAATATATGTAATTGAATATTGCATAAAGAATAACAAAGAAAAACTCAAATTCACCTTGCTTGTAATGTCCTTGTGGCAGATTTGAATTCGTGGATCCACAAGTATGCTTCAAAACATGGAATGTAGAATAGAAGGATGTCTTCAATATCTTTCTTGTAGATCTCCAACACCAAGTCTTGAATGGATTCTTGAACTTGACAAGGGCTTTGGAAGAAGATGGATGGAGAGATCACCAAAAGGGCACTTTTTTGGCTTGA
>MU226118.1:164354-189613 GCA_018584345.1 Thuja plicata
CAATTGCTTGATCATGGTTAGAGAAAATGAGAGGAGAAAGCTCCCTTTTATATGAAACTAGGGAAAAATCTTCTAAGGAGGCCTACATAGGATAATTAAATCATCATTTAAGCCTTTACCCCTAGGATAGGACTTATATTAAATATAATTTAGGAATCAACCGATTCGGAACCTGAAAAAGCCAACCTGGAAGTGGGAATAAACTTTTTGTGAAGACCGACATCCCAGAAACCAAAAGTTCTTGGGATTTGGACCCTGGGATAGGGTCGAGGTCGGCCCTATCCTAGGACAAGGCTGAGGTCAAACCTGTCCTAGGGCAGGGCTGAGGTTGACCTTATCCTAGGAGGTCAACCTTGTCCCCAGATCCCAGGATCACAGGTCAGAGACCCAGAATGCAAAATTTAGGTCAGGAAATGGAGGTTAGAAAGGCAGGTCAGGGGGGAAGCCATGTCAAGATCAGGAACCCATTTAGAGGCACTTTTCATGACCCCAAACCACTCACATGGAAAGATAAACTAGTCTCCTATGGAAGTGCTTCCATTTTCCAACTATACACCACCTCAAGTGCCTCCACCTGCAATAATGCCACCTCATGCAACCACCACTCCTAATCCAAAGCCAACCCAATTACCTACTCAGCCACAACCTAATCCTAACAATAAGTAACAACAATAGCCAATGTATACTACTAATACTCAACAGTACCCTGCCTATGCACTAGAGATATCTGATATCCATTTGAGATCCGGTACCACTCTTCCTGCACCTGAACATCCTATTATCACAGAAGTTGCAGACACTCTTGCAGCATCAACACCACTTCCTAAAGCTACACTGCAAAATACCACCCAATCAACTCATATATGTAGCAAAACTGATGTTCACACCTCAGTTAATCCTCCTTTTCCACACAGGCTTAACATAGAACAACCTATATCTCGGGAAGAAATGCCATTTGATATTCTTGAGCAGCTGAAAACATGCACATCCAAATTCCTCTGTTTCAAGCTATCAAAGATGTTACTCTCTATGCAAAACCTATTAAGGAAGCATGCCTTAAAAAGCTTGGAAGGAAGAAGGACCCTCAAATAGTCCATGTTATAGGGAAACTTGCAGGTATCATGTTGGGAAAGGTAGTTATACCCAAGTATTCAGACCCTGGAAGCCCAATAGTTGATTTGATATTTAATGGACAGTTTGTGAAAAATGCTTGATTTGATTTGGGAGCAGCCATAAATGTAATGACCAAAGCTACAATGAATAGGTTAAGTATAAAGGGCTTGAGAACAACTCCAACAGTGTTACAACTTGCTGATAGTTCAACTGTCACTCCTGATGGTCTCATAGAGGATATAGTAGTCACCTTGAATTCATGGGAATAACCTGTTGATTTTCTCATCTTATCACCTAAAGTAAACTTTTTTGGCTATCCAGTCATCCTAGGGAGACCCTGGTTAGCCACCACTGATGCTAAAATTAGTTGCAGATCAGGAAGCATGACAATTTCAAATGGTCAAGCAATAAAGAAGCTAGCACTGTACCCTCCTGCCCAACCCCACCCAGACTTGGGAGATCCTATTTGGCCAAATTTGGGGGATGAAGAAGAAGAGCTAAACTCTGTTTCTCAGCTCATGATGTTACACAGACAAACTTTTTTGAAAATACAAGAAGAAGATGATGTGACACAGAGTATTCTTACCAATGAGTGTGTTGTATCAAAAGATGTTACTGAAAGTTCTGTTTTACAACTATGTACCTATGAGGATTGTGTCTTTCTAGCAATCCCTGAGATAATCAATCAATTACTACCATGTGAAGTAGCTACAAGCCCAGTACCTAAAGTGTCAATGGTAGAGCTAACAACCACTGTGGAACTCTCCCCTCGTCACAGTCTCCATGTAAACAACAATTTTCCACCACCACAATTGGCCTTGTTAACCAAACTCCTGTGTAAGCATGAAAAATCCTTTGCTTGGGATTATGGAGATATGGTAGGTCTAAACCCTAAACTCTTCAACCATAGGATCTACATCAATGATGACAGTCTACCACTTTATCAACCTCAGAGAAGAATAAACCCAGCCTTGCGAGAAACAATCAAAACTCAATTGCAAATGTTGTTGGATGCTGGTTTCATTTATCCAATCTCTAATAGCAAGTGGGTATCATCTTTGGTCATTGTACCCAAGAATGGAGGTAAATGGAGAATGTGTGTGGATTACCAGGAATTGAAAAACACCACAAAGAAAGATCATGTTCCCTTGCCATTTATTGATAAAGTTCTGGACACTTTGGCTGGTAAGAAGTACTTCTCCTTTCTGGATGGATACAACAGTTACAATTAAACCAACATTGCTCCATAAGATCAGGAGAAGACCACATTAACATGCCCTTGGGCACATATGCTTATTCTGTATTACCATTTGGCTTATGCAATGCACCAGCTACTTTCCAGAGAGCTGTAATCAACATCTTTGCTGACATATCACATGATTGTATGGAAATATACATGGACGACTTCACTACATTTGGTGTCACCTTTGAGGAAGCCCTAAAGAACTTTGAAAAAGTACTAATAAGATGTCAAGAACAAAACCTGTCTCTCAATAGTGAGAAATGCTTTATGATGATGTAGGAAGGCATAGTGCTGGGACATTTCATCTCAGAAGATGGTTTCGAGGTAGACCCTGCAAAAATAGAGGTAATTCTCACACTACCTATCGCTACTAAGCAAAAATATGTTAGATATTTCCTAGGACATGCTGGCTATTATAGGAGGTTTATCCAAAATTTTAGTCAAATAGATAGTCCTTTGTATACTCTACTTACCAAAGAGGCCAAATTTTCTTGGACAAAGGACTGTGATGAATCCTTCCTACAACTCAAGTCACTTTTGACAACTGCACCAATACTTAGGGGCCCTGGCTGGTCTTTGCCATTTCACATACATACAGATGCTTTTGACTATGCAATAGGTGTTGTCTTAGGACAAAAGTCTAGTAACCTTGAAAATGCAATTTACTATATCAGCAATAGCCTCCATGGACTAGAGTTAAAATATACAGTGACTGAAAAAGAATTACTAGCAATAGTTTATGCTCTGAACAAATTTCACCATTATGTAACCGGTTATCCCATCTTTGTTCATACTGACCATGCAACAATTAAGTATCTCATGAACAAACTTGCCATCATAGGTAGGCTAGCAAGATGGATTCTTCTTTTGCAGGAAGTTGATATTACCATCATTGACAAGCTAGGGAAGGCGAATGTGGTAGCTGATTATCTATCTAGAATCCACCATACTGAAGAAGATACTACTCTGATAGATGATGCATTTTTGGATGAGAATTTATTTCATATTGCTGTCCAAAATCTGTGGTATGCTGATATAGCTAATTAACTTGTAGCTAACAAAATGCCCACACATTTCTCTTATAAGGATAGGAGACTGCTTGTAGAGAAAAGCTTCCAATTGTCTTGGATTGATAACACACTATTTTACACTGGACTTGACCAGGTAATGCAGAGATGTGTGCGAGAAGATGAGACATATGAAATTCTCTATGCATGTCATAATGAGCCATGTGGGGGACACTTTACAAAAAAAAGGATAGCCCTGAAGATTTTAACAACTGGCTACTACTGGCCTACACTTCACAAGGATGCAACCAGTTACACAAGAAAATGTGATAAATGTCAGAGAATGGGCTGACCAACAAGATCAGATGAAATGCACCTCAATCCTCAGGTGGTGGTAACACCATTTGACAAATGGGGCATGAACTTCATTGGTCCAATAGACCCTCCATCCAATGGGAAGTCCTACATCCTGGTGTGCACTAATTATCTAACCAAATGGGTCAAAGTAAAATCCATGAAGCATGCCCAGGATCATAAGGTTGCAGAATTTTTGTATGACAAAATTTTCACTAGATATGGAGTACCAAGAGAACTTGTTTCTGATCAAGGTGCTCAATTCACTTCCAATATGATAATAAATCTCATTAAGGAATATAATATCAGACATCAGAAGTCCAGCCCCTATCATCCTCAGGCCAATGGACAGGCCGAAGTTACAAATCAGGAAATTGAAGCCATCTTAACAAAAATAGTTCATTTGCACTGCTGAGATTGGAGCAGCAGACTATCAGAAGCCGTCTGGGCATATAGAACAACTTGGAAAACCACCACAGGGTTCACTCCATTTAATTTTTTATATGGAAAAGTAGCAATGCTACCCATTTATTTTGAACACAAAACTTTGTAGACAACACTGGAGTTAAATATTGATCTCCCTGCAGCACAGAAAGAGTGATTATTGCATCTCAATTCCTTGGATGAAATGTACAAATCTTCCTTGGAGTGCACTGAAATAGTCCAGAAGAAAAGGAAAAAGTGGCATGACTCACATATTAAGAGCAAGTAGTTTCAAGTTGGTGATTGGGCATTACTTTATGATTCTAGATTCAAAGAAATATCAGGCAAGCTACAGACAAGATGGCTATGCCCATATGAAATAAAGCATGTCTTCACCAATGGAGCCTTCTAGTTGACCACAAATGACCCAATACACTTCAAGCTATTAGTCAATGGACATTGGCTAAAGTTGTATCACTTGCCTCAAACAAAAGAAGACTTCCTACAACAATTCTGACAACAAGTTTCAAAAGAGCAACAGGTAACACTTCTTGCAGTAGAGGGTGCAAACCTTCTTCCTGAAGCTCTTCAATAGAATTCCTTCGAGCATGTCTATAATAAAAACTTCATGTTTACATGAAGTTCACTTCTCCACTCACTTTCTAAATTCTTCTTGCCAACTCATTTCATTTCTTTATCTTCCACCCATCCACCTTCCATGTCATCACCATTTTCCCCTTCTTTGCTTCAAATAAGAGCCAAGTACGCTGACGCATGCCACTGCCACCATCGTTCCACTCTTGCCACCTTTTTCTAGCACATGCAATGATCAAATGACAGGTATAATCTTTTCAAAAAATTTCCATTTTTAGCACATAGATTTCAATGATTATATCTAGTACTGCAATAAATGTATCATTACGACATTAAGCTAGTTCTATACCTTGTGGAAAGTATGCCAAGTGAGGACACTTGTCAATGTTTTGTAGGGGGTAGGGAAGTGTACTAATTCCTAAAATGTCATTTCTATTTACTCCCAAAAGATTTAACGTCACCTCAAATCTGTACTTTGCCCTTTTCTCATTAAAATCTCATTGCTATATCGCACAAGTGTTGTACCTTTATTCCCAAATTATCCTTGATTGTCAGACTTGATGTGACCTACAATTAAATTATGTGGAAACTCACAATAAGAGCTATAATTTCTCCTATTAAAACACATTATCATTGTTCATGATAAGAATAACAGAGGAATGCAGAAGAAGGTGAGTAGTCTGAAACTCAAGAAGGAATAACGCATTTATTGATTACAGAGCAGACAATTGAAAAAAATTGGCAAACACAGATGGGAGGGAAGTTGCAAAGACATGAGCCAGTAGTAAATAGTGTTTTACATTTAGATGTTGAAGCAGTAAGGAGGTTTAATGCATGTGGTTGGTTAGGATATTTCTTGAAATTAACAGAGTTTGATGAAGACGCATCAATTGAATTTGCAAATACATTTGAGGAAGGGCAGGCAACAGTATGGGGATTGAGAGTGGTCACCATAGAAGAATGGAAGGAAGAAGTAACCGGGTTACCAATGGTCAGGGAGCACTACCCCAATGTGCATGATGCCAGATCAGCTAGGGCCCAGTTTACCCTACCGAGTGACCCTCCTCTGGAGATTACCAAGCAAGGGTGCAAAAGAATGTCTATCCCTCTGCCATATAATGAATTGGCCACACATATTATCAGGTATTTTACCTGTGAAGGAATATTTTCTAATTTTCACGCACAACACTTTAAATTACTTAGTTACATAAGGCATAATCTTCCAATGAATGTTCCCAATTTCTTGTACAATATGCTATGCATCAGTGCCGAGGAAACCCAGAAAGGAAATGTCAATTCTATCACCCACCATGCCCTAATCAAATTTCTAATAGAGAAATCTCTTAGGGACATCTCTCCTTTGGTATGGTCAGAATTTGTCTAGCATAAAACCCCGCAGCCTCAGGTTGACCCTAGTGTGAAACCTAGCCATGATGATGCAGTACCCATTGGCCCAGTTGTTGAGCAAGACACCCAAGGGATAGAAACTAAAAATCTGCAAGAAATTATTCCTTTGCCTTCTCATATGAGCAATGTAGCTATTGTTAGAAACACTGAGAGGGGGGGGGGGTGAATCAGTGTTTGTCAATTATATTTATTTTAGAAACTTGAAACTTAAATCAAATAGATAAAGAATGAAGCATAACACAATGACACATAACACAAGATATGTTTACAGAGAAACCTTGATCAGAGGAAAACCCTAGTGGGAATTAGTACCCACAAATGATTATACTAGTCTTATGAACTTGTTAGAGTTCCTTTGCCCTGTTAGGAGCAATCTTTACAATGCAAGTACAATAACCCTGTTAGGAGTCTTTACAAAACCCTGTTAAAGGTGAATGGCTCACTACTAGAGCTCACTGCCCAATAGGATGAAGGCTACAACCTTCAAATAACAGATATACACTATATCAAAAGATGAACTACTATTATGACATTGTTGTCTGATCAGTTCCATTTATGTGCTGATGCCCTAATCTCTTAAAGAGCTCTATCTCATACTAATTTGTTTATACTATTCTTCTGGATATCTTTTCTGCATATTTTCCACTCTCACACTTAATACAAAATTGCATGTTAAGTATATATACATGTCTGAATAGACGCGACCGAAAACAAGACCTTAGTCGGCCCAAAATCAACATACACAATGCTTCCAAATGAATTGGCTTAAGCATGTTTACATGAGCGTTAAAGACATAATTACAAACATATTACAATAGGTGCATGGCCATTACAAAACAAAATATTATATGCTAATCAAAATTTGAAGTCAGCTTCATGCTCTATTTTCTGAACTGCTAGTGGCACTTGAACTTGCTGTAACTTCTCCGTGCTATCATATCTTACCATGCATGTATAGAATAAGCATAAAAACCTATCATAGAGCTTAAGTACAAAGTCACATATTCTAATTCCATCATACGCACATGTGTTGGTGCTCTGATCAACTGTATATCTATGTTCTATTCTGTTTTCTATACTTGGCCAAATTTTGTTCTTCAAAGTTTGTGAACTTACTTGTCAAAAATTCATATGACTTTGTTTCCATAATGAAAAAACAAAATTAGTCATATAAAACCTGAGTGTCAACTTTCCAACAATCTCCCCCTTTGTCATTAAAGGCAAGAAAGGAATGTGGCCAAGTTACTTAAACTTTGACTTAACAACAGAAAATGTACGTTTACTGTACATCATACCTTCGGCTATATACACCATACTCATTTATATAGACTACTACCCATTTGACATTAATGACAAAGGTGCCAAAAATTAAAGTCCCTAAGTACTTACTTCGAGTACACATCTGGGTATGATCATATGTGACAATGCCTTGAGTGCATCAACAGTCTGAAGATGGGCGCATAATGCATATGTGAGCTTTTCCAAAATGCATAGTCCATATAGTCCATTTTTGTCAGATCCATGTGGGGACCTTGATCATATGTGACAATAGTTGCATCAATCTATTTGATGTTCTCATTTAATACAAATGAGGAGGACGCAAGTGCATTTCTAAGTTGGGTTTGCCTGGTCCTTATCTTGCTGATCTCTATCTTGGCTTTTTCAATCTTGTCTATCTGCCCTTGATAGATGTTGTTGCAGATATTGATGTCTTGGGAGGATGTTTCAACTGAATTACTTATGTTTTCAACCAAGATGTCTACTTCCTCAATCTTCTTGATGTGCTCAGAAGTAAATTTGCCTCTCTCCATATAGTTAGCTATCACCTTCCTTCCTTTTGCTGCTAACTATTTTAGAATTGTTTGACCAATCTTTAATGAGTTTTGATCTAATCAAAAGTTCTTTATCAGTTCATCCAATCTCCCCTTTTTGTACTTATCCTATGCAGTTTTGGTAGCTGAATCTACTAGACTTGTGAAGTTTTCTTTGAATCTTGTCAAGATACTATCAACATCATCAACTAACTGAATATTTGCCACTTTCTTCTCTATTCGCACTAGGTTATTAAAAATGTTTACTGACTCAAGAAAGAGAGGATTTCTCATAAATTGTTTCTCTTTTTCTTTCTCCATGGCTAATACACTTATTTTGATCAAGTCTTCTTCTCCCGATGCATCTAGGTTTGCTGAGTCAGGGGTCAAACTTGACAAGAATGATATTGATGGTTTGATAGCTGGAGTGAATATAGCATTTTGACTAACATCCATAAATTCACTTTTCACTGGGATATCCATAGAGGGTGGTTCATTAGATTGATTATATTCCTCATTATTCAAATCCGTTGAGTCTTTAGAAGGAACTTCATCTTGCTGCAAGGGAGTATTATCAATGCATACCTTCTCTTCTTTTTTAGTGCTGACAAATGCTTTTTAAAATTTTTTCAAGTAATTATCTAAAGCTTTCATTATTATCTTAACATCATTGATAATATGGTTTCATCTGAATCTTTGATTGTGTCAGAGGGTGATGGAACTTTGGGCGCAGAATCATGTGGACCTCTCATAGGCACATTAAGAATCTTTGGTTCTTTTTCTTGTTTAGAAGGAACTAGAGTCACTTTTTTTGTAGGAACCATTGATGGATACATGTGTCTATCCAAAATAAATTGCTTGAATGCTCTTTTAGTCTCTTTACCAACCAAATCATACTCTTTGTTCATAATGTAAAGAGTTCTTGTTTTGGTTCTTAGATGAGGTTTTACCAAATCTAACAGTATTGCCTTCTCATCATGTGAGCAAACATGGAGAATATTATCTAATGTTTCCTCTCTAATCCTCATATATTCTTATATTGCTTGTCTTTTCAATAATTCTAGTATGTTCCATACTTTGTCTGGAATAACTGTCTTAAGTTCCAAAACTGACCTTTTAAACTTGATCATATGAGAGATAATCATAGAATGTATTTCTAATTTATCTATCTCTTGGTACTTGTCATAGACATTTGTAATTGAATCTATTCTTCCTTCATTAATGATTTTGTTCCTTAAGATCTCAAGACTAGGTCCGAATCCTACCTCAAGAGGGGCTTGAGTATTCTTTACTTTGCTCCGTGTTGTCCTTGAGGATGGGTGACCTATAGGAACTTTCTTCCTTCTTCTAGTTATATTTCTTGGTACCTAAGGTGGAGAGGATTCCAATTCAATAGTATTAGAGGGCACAGATTTAATCTCATCAGACTTCTTCTTTTTCTTCTTGTGGATATCATTTGATTTCTCTATTTTGACTTCTGCAGGTGTTTGCTTAAGTTCTCTTGCAATTTTAGCTTCCCTAGCTTTATCTAGGTCTTCTTGAGTGACACCATGAACTTTCAGGATGTTAGATGTAATCCTTGATGCCTTCCTCTTATTGTCTGCACTGTATAAGACATAATCAACTTGATTTGTCTTCTCTCTGTATGTGCCCCATCTAGGCTCTTTTGGATCTTTAGGCGCAGATAAAAGAACTTGTGCATATCCTTCCAAAAAATGTTCTTCTACTTCATAACCAAGTGGGTGAATCCATTTGGTTCTTAGCTCAAATGATTCCATGAAAGTACAGTTAGTTTCCACCATGAGGCATATGGTGTCCTTGTATTTTTCAACTATCTTCTCTAGTATTCTAAACCTCTTCTGCATCTTGATTCTGAATATTTTGATCTCCATATCCATAGAGTCCTTTACACTGCTTTTTGATGTAGATTTTAATGAAATTTGAGACAAAGTAGGTTTTCTCCTGTCTAAGTACAGATTAGAGACATTACCAACAATGTGGAAGTATAGGTATATAATCAATGAGCCAAATCTGAATATGTTTCTTTTGTCATGCTTGATAGCTTTAATGTTCTCAATTAGTTGTGCGCGCAATATCTCACAAAGATTATATTGTGCGTTATCTCTTTCCATCCTTATTGCTACTAGAACTGTAGCTATAGATACACTATTAAGTCTGCTAGCGTGCTGGAATTTGTATCCATGTATCATGGTGATGAGTTTGATGTCTTTCTCCACAATAGGATCAACAGTCATCCTGCGCCTATCGCTTCTAGATAAGCATGCCTTCTCAACCTGTTTCTTGACATCCTTTCCAGTGGGAAGAACAAGTCCAAAATTAGAGAGTCCATTCATCTCATGAATGAGGTCAGCAGTAATGTGGACATGAAATTCACCAATCCAAAATAGATCATCATGTATCCCACTGAGTAGAATTTTAACCCATTCTGGTTCATAGAACTCATGCGCATTCGTATACTCAAAAATAGGGTTATCAGTGAGATGTGAGAATTCATCCTTGAATGAGTAATCAAGTTTCATCATTGATGCTATGAGCATTGTTATGTTGTTGTCACCAACAAAATCCTTCTTACAGTAGATGTAAGTGTGTATGTCCTCTACATGCACAACTCCTAACGGAGTCTTGGAGAATGCCCCTTCTACATCATCTAGCACTGACTTAAATGGATGCCTTTTAAACATGAATATCTTCATTTCAGTGATGTCAAAGACTAAAGGGGTTTCCATTCTTACTTTTTGATTGCTTAAATAGGGTTTTGTTGGAGTTCTGAAATGATGCGTCTGTGCTAGGGTTCCATTTCAACTTCAACTCATTTTGCTAACCAACCAACGGTTATCCTTCAACACTTCAATTCTTATTTCTCTTGTGCTCTTTGAATGCTCAATCTTGATTGCAAAGTGAAGATATAAGATCTTTTACTGACTTATATATAAGTTACTGCATTTAATGCTTGTTGCCGTAATGTGGTTTCCACTGAGAATATCAATCTTTGTTTTTGTCAAAGTTTAAGCTGTGCATCCATGCATACTTTCTTAATTCTTAACCAAATACATGAATCCATAGGTGCATACTCATAGGTGAGTACACCAGCCATGCAGGGGTTTAGAGCTTGAATAGCTCCCCCTATGACCATGAGGGTCATCTAACCAAAAGTAGAAGTTGCATCCACTATGGATGCATCTACTACCTTGTTATCATCATCATCTTTCTTTACTTGAACTCATATTTTACTTGAATCTTCTATAGCTTTTACAAATTTGACTTCTCCAGATTCTTCAAATAGTGATCCTTTAGGCTTTTCTTGTCTTTGTGTTCTGGATCTGCAAAACCTTGAGATATGTCCAGCTTTGTTACATGAGTGAGAAATGATTGGAGGTCTATTGATATTGTTTACCATGCTGCACTGTTTGGCTGTGTGTCCATTATAATTACATATCTGACATGTAATGTTCTAATAGTTTCTCTGAGGTTGATTTCTCTATTTGTATTAAGTCAGATTTATTTGGTTCTGCTGTGATTGATTTCTTGGACTAGTTCTGCAATGTATATCCCTATGACCAAATTTATTACAAGAATAACAATAGACATTGAAGAGTCTTACCTCTTTACAATCTCTTGAAAAATTTCCATGCTTTTTACAGGCATAATAAGTTCTGTTAACTATCTTGTGTTCATCTTTAGATGATTCTTCTCTAGCTTTTGTAAGATTCTTAGTAGCCTTTACTTCTATAGATTTTTCTTGTACTTTCTTAATTTATTGTATTGTATTGGTTTCAATTTGTACTACACTGTATCCAACACCAGTAGTATCTCCTCTTAACTTTTGTGCATAGAGTTGTGATTGAATTAGATCAAAACTTGCATGTAGTTTTTCAATATGATTCTTTGCTTCTGTCAATTCAGATTCTATCTTTTTCTTGATGTTTTCCAACTCTAAGATCTTCATATTTTCTTGCATAAGTTCTTCATCTAATTGTTTACTTTATTTGGTCTTTTCTTCAATAGCTATTAGGCTATCTGTTAGATATTCATTTAGATCTTCAATCTTGTCCTTCAGAGACATGTTTTCTTCATTAAGCTTTTTGACCATTTTTCCCAAATTATTCTTAGAGAAATATTTCAAATCTTTTCTTAATTTTTTGATAAGAATTTGGGAGCCATAAACTTTTAGTTTTAGTTCTTAATTTTATTTTTCAGATCTGTCATGATCATCAAGGGCTGCTTCAAGATTATTTTTTAGATGTTTCACTTCTGTTGAATCCATGATCTCCTCAAGTGGTTAAACTTTCTTTCAGAGGACAAGAGCTCTGATACCAATTGTTAGAAATACCGAGGGGGGGGGGGGGGGGGGGGANGGGGGGGGGGTGAATCAGTGTTTGTCAAATATATTTAATCAAATAGATAAAAAATGAAGCATAACACAATGACACATAACACAAGATATGTTTACGAGGAAACCTTGATCAGAGAAAAATCCCGGTGGGAATTAGTACCCACAAATGATTGTACTAGTCTTATAACTTGTTATAGTTCCTTTGCCCTGTTAGGAGAAGTCTTTACAATGCAAGTACAATGACCTTGTTAGGAGTCTTTACAAATCCCTATTAAAAGTGAATGGCTCACTACCAGAGCTCACTGCCCAATAGGATGAAGGCTACAACCTTCAAATAACAGATATACACTATATCAAAAGATGAACTACTGTTATGACATTGTTGTCTGATCAGTTCTGTTTATGCGCTAGTGCTCTAATCTCTTAAAGAGCTCTATCTCATACTGATTTATTTATACTGTTCTTCTAGATATATTTTTTGCATATTTTCCACTCTCACACTTAATATAAAATTGCATGTTAAGTATATATACATGCCTGAATAGACGCGACCCAAAATAAGACCACAGTCGGCCCAAAATCAACATACACAATGCTTCCAAATGAATTGGATTAAGCGTGTTTACATGAGTGTTAAAGACATAATTAAAAACATATTACAATAGGCACATGGCCATTACAAAATAAAATATTATACGCTAATCAAAATCTAAAGTCGACTTCATGCTCTATTTTTTGAACTGCTAGTGGCACTTGAACTTGCTGTAACTTCTCCGTACTGTTATATCTTACCATGCGTGTATAGAATAAGAATAATAAAATATCATAGAGCTTAAGTACAAAGGCACATATTGTGACTCGATTGTACACACGTGCGCTGGTGCTCTGATCAACTATATATCTCTGTTTTGTTCTGTTTTCTATACTTAGCCAAATTTTGATCTTCAAAGTTTGTGAACTTGTCAAAACTTCATATGACTTTGTTGCCATAATGAAAACACAAAATTATTCATATAAACCATGAGTGTCAACTTTCCAACACCTACTTCTACCCGAACAATAGGAAAACTAAAATTAGAGGGAGATAATTCCGTTCCTGTAGCGAAGCAACAAAACCCTATAGCCTCAAAGGGGAAGAAAAGGAAATTAGTTCTTGCAGCAGTTACTCCTGTAGAAGAGAAACCAAAGAAGGTTATTAAGAAAAAGGCTGTGGAGATTAAAGAAACCCCTGTGCAAAGAAGCCCTAGAATGAGAGGACAACTCCCTAAAGTATCCTTGAAAAGCCAACCCGTTTCCCACAAGCAATCTGATGAAGAGCCTCATGTACAAATTATTCCAGATGATTCCCCAAAATAGTCTGAAATTACAGACATTTCTCAAAATCCAAAAGAGACATGTGAAGCTAAACCTAATGTATGCCAAAATAAACCCCAATAAATTCATTAGGATATCTCAGACAACAATGAGGAGGATGCCTTAATAAATCATTAGTCAACCTGCTCAGAGACTGCCCTAGTTCCCTATAAAAGAACCTAGTTAACAAGTTTCTTAGAACAATCATGGAAGGAACATAGGAGGCAAAATAACCAGGAAGAAGATTGTGGCCCAATCACTTTGAAGATGCTTATGTTTGGATTATATAATAGGTATGTTTTGACAACAACCTTATGGGGAGAAGAGAAAAAGAGAATGAAGAAGGTAATAACAGAGCGAGGGGAGGAGATTGCAGATTTAAAAGAGCAATTGGCAAGACAAAAACAAAAGATGGATCATGCCCTTAAGTTGGCTGATCAAATAATTAATTGTAGGCCACCACCTAGGGTTTATGCCATATGTTTGAAAGAACAATTCCTCTTATTCCAATTAATGATGACCCTTAAAGACATAGACTCTGAGTTTAAAATAGCTCAAGAATTTATGACCTATACCAGACCCTTCCCTCATGGCAGCAGAACTTACTTTGTGAACTGTATATACATAAATTCATTATCCCTCCAAAAAATGAGTGGAACCCTCTACTTTACATAGGGGATGTACACCTAAGGGCATTATTGTCTTGAATGCACAATTAGGCCAATTATGACAGACAACTGGAAAATTACAGGGATCAGGAGAAAAAAGAACCACTGCCATTGAGGGCAGAGAGAAACAAACCATATGTACTCCTTAGAGATTGGTTCAATCTGACCTATGGAAAATTCAAAGAGGAAACAAGGAAGAAAATCTTTGGGATTAGAACAAAGGTCTATGCAGAGTATGACATCATGTCTTACTTAATCTTTTAGAGAGCCCTAACTGGTGCTAGAAGGAGGTGGAGCAGATTACCCGAAGTATTTAAGAGGTCAGAGCCACACAACCCTATCAACCTTCAATAAGCCATTCACAAAGCACCAAAATACATGCAGCTGGGTAGACAAATTAGACAAGAACTCTAGTGTCCACTTACCATGTAGCCACCTATGCTCCTTTGGCCCCTTTATGACATCAATGCTGAAAGGCTTGACCAGTTGTAGGAGGATCACATAATGGATGTCTGGGAGAGGACAAGAGGATTCTATTACACTTTCAAGAGCTAGAGGCAAGGAAGGATAGAGGTTGGTGATTTTCAAGTAACTACCAGAATATGTAATGCTTGAGGACAAGCATTCAACTTACCAGGGGGCAGATGATGAGACCATTTATTATCTCTATTATATTGATCTTAATACTCTATTTTAAGTATTACCAAAACATTTGTGGGCTTATAATCAATTGAACTTGTGTTAAAGTACATTTAAAACCATCAAACCCATGGGTAGATAGTTATGTCATGTTTTGTCAATATCATATATATATATATATTGCAGTATTTCATATAGCTATCGGAATGTGTGTTCTAATATTTGGATCAATTTGATTAAGTTTACTTGTATGAATATTTATGCATGATAACTAACCTACCAGCAAGTAGGAGCAGCTTGAGAGTGGTCAACAACATTTAAAAGAGAACTTCGAGGTCCAATTGCAATGGGTAACCATTATGGCACCAGAAGACACAGATACTACAAAAGAGGAGCCACTATTCTAGAAATGCAGGAATGTAGCACTGCTATATTCCCTCTGTACTCATCATTGCGTTGAATTGGTTGCTCAAACTTTATTGCACATGTCGTGGGCTGTTACATTTCCCTTTCTTCTTTGGCATGATTTCAGTCAGATATTTTCTTTTTTGTTTTGGAATAAAGTGTCCATCCTCTATTTATAGGGATTTGACTATTAGTTTGCAGGTTCATAAGTTTTTGGAAATACATTGTTGCATCTTGCGCAACAAGTTTTTTTCTAGTTTTATGTATTGTTCTTATGTAATCAGTTCTTGAAATATAATGAAGTGATTTTTGGTTTACATTCTGTGTTAGTATATTAGTAGAAGCCAGCCTAGGGGGCCCACTTGGAAGGTGGATCAGAATAGAGTAGATTTACTTTTAGCATCCCCAACATTTCAGATAGAAGATTACAGTTTCTTCCTGCAACATTGTACTTTGTGAATGTTCCTGCAGCAACTGCAAGGATAGTTATAGTGAATGCTCTAGGTTGAAAGAATAGGCTTAAGTAGAGTTTACAATTTCCAACATTTATTTTAGTAAGGAGTAAGTGTGTTTACTTTCCTGCAGCTCTAGTGTAGATTTCTTTCATTCATTTTACCTTCCTGCAACATAAGTAGAATGACTCTTTGAGGGACTTAGTGCACATACTGTGTCATACCATTTCATTTATGTTCTTGTGTTGAAAAATTAAATGCACCTCATGGTGGGATAAGTAATCCTTAGATTGAATAAACTATTCCTAAGAGATGCTTTGGGCATGATTACTAAGCACTTATTATGAGGCATTTCAACAGTATCATCATTCCCTTGAAAATGGTCACTTGCATCCTGTGAAGTGTCCAAAGATACAGCCACACCAACAACAAAGAAGTCTAGTTTCTTTACTGTACTGACAAATTGACTATTATCTTCTGCATCCTTAGATGTATCAAGATTACTTTTGTGACCTTGGATAACTCTCCTCTTATAATATCTTTAGGCTTAGTAGCCTTGTGCTTAGGAGGTGAAGAATTTTCAGGCTCAGCTTCAAATAGAAATTTATCAATAGCTTTATGTGTGTCCTCTATGACCTCATCATATTTTCTTCACATAATCTTTATTAGTCTAGATTTTATTCTCAATAGGGGTTTTATTTCTTTTAGTATCCTCTCATGTTCATTATATAATACAAAAGTTAGCATATCATCTATAGCTTTTCTTCTTATCTGCTCATCCTCTGTTAGTGCTAATTGTTTTCCAATTTCCAATTTCTCATATAAGTCCTTAGGAATACTACCCTCCATTACAATTAGATTCTTCTTGAATGAAAGCATGTGATCTATTAAAAAATCTTCAATAAGAATCCTATCTTTATCATCATACCTCTCATAATATTTAGGCAATTGACTGAGATTTCCTTGATCAATAATTCTCTTTGCCAACATCTTTAGATTTGGTTTCCAAAATTGTCTTACCTCTATTTTCTTCTCTTCCACTTTCCTTTCCTCTTCTTTCTCCTCTTCTACTTCAGTCCTCTATCTTTTAGGTGGTGAAATATATTGGGAGGACCTTGTGTTCCTCATAGGTATCTCTTTTGTTTTCTCAGGTAGATCTACTACAGTAGGAGGTGGACTTGTAGTATTTCAGTTTCTGGAGGTGGAAAGGTTGCAGGAGCAACGTTCGCCAATCCAGAAGCACTCTTAGTAATATTTTTCCTTATCTCCTTCATTTTCTCCTTAGTAATACCATCCTTTTCTGCTAGATCATCCACTTTTTCTACTTTTATTTTCCTTTCTACCCTAGTCTGTTCCTCTCTTATCTTTGTTTAATTATCCTCATTAGTTTCCTATCTTTATTGGGAGGGATCAATTTCAGAAGATAATATATGTTCTATTTTCATATTTAGAACTTATGAAATAACTTCATACCCCATAGGGTAGCACCATTTAATCCTTGGTTCTATTTCCATGAAGCACACACAATCAGTTTTAACCATGAAACATATTGTATCCTTATACTTTTCTACCACCTCCTCAGGTATCCTCACTCTTTCTTTCATCTATCTCTATTAAATATTTATCAATCCAAATAGTTCTCCATCAACCCAAGTACTATTATGTCTCCTATAGATGTTAGAGACTTGTATACCAGTAGGTTCATTATCCTTCAATTCTCTAGGTTTCTTTCCAGGGATTTATTTACAATGTGGATATACATGTGTATTAAAAATGACCCAAACCTAAATGCTTTTTACTTATCTCACTTTATCTGCTTTACATTTTTCATAAATTGTTGTGCAAGTTGTTTGCAAAGGTTGTATTTGACATTTTCTTTCACTATTCTATGCCATCATAATATAACTACCACTGATACTGAGTTAGGTCAGTTTCTATAGTGAAGTTTGTAACCCAAAATCATCAAAACTAATCTTACATCTTTCTAAAAGATGTCAGCTATAGTCATCGCCCTCTTATCCCATCTAGAATGAGTTAGGGTTTCCACTTTCTTCTTTGTGTTTTTCTCCGCAACAGGGATAATTCCATAATTGTCCAAACCATTTATGTCATGAATTAACTCACTGCATATCTTGATAGGTTGATCTCCAATCTAGGTAAACTGACCATGTACTCTGCTCAAGACAATCTTAATTCATTCTTCTTCGTCGAACTCATAGAGTTTCGTCATTAACATAATGTTGAGATTCTCTAGATGAGTGAGATCATCCTTGCATTTTACATCTTCCTTGATCATATCCTTAATCTCCTTATAGATCTCAAAGTCTCCTAGAGACTCATATTTACAATGTATGTATGCCCTAATATCCTCAACATTTAGAACGCTGTAGGGTGTTTGTGAAAATGTGCCTTCGAGATCATCTTCAGTGGATTTAAATGGATGTTTCTTAAACTTGTATCTAGGAATTTTGTTGAAATGAAAAATAAATGGAGTATCCATAATCAAAGCTCACAAATAAAAAAAAACTCTTCTTCAATGAATCTGTGAATTTGCACTCAGTCAATCACAATGTGTCCTAGTTTTCCTGCTTGTTTCACTGATCTCCTTCAATTCTGCTTTGAATAGTGATTATATATGTTCAAATGAGTAGAATTATACTTCCCCATGAAATAGCTGTCACATTTCCCAATAACCTTAACTCTACAATGATCCAGTCAATCATTAATATGGTGATCACAAGATACACTGTGTATAGCTATGCGATCTCAGATAAACATTTAAATTCAAACATATATTCTCTCCATAAGCTTGCAAAAGCTTATTCCACATAAACAAGGGGTGGATATATTTTTTTTATATTGGTCCAAAGCTCCCCCTAAGGCCATGTTTGTCCATTTAGGTGATGTAACAACATCAGGCGAGGGTTCAGTAGCATCTACCAAATCTTCTTGAACTTTAGGCTCACTCCACTCCTTCTCTTTCCAAACTTTACCACGATCTTTCACAAATTGACTGTCAAAATCTTCCATGTATTATGCCATAGTTTTTCCAACATCATCGACATTTTTATTTATAAAAATAGGTGTTGGTCATTTTCTACTTGTAGCACCAGTATCCTGCAAAACTTCACTATATATCCATGATTTCTACACTTGTAGCATGTAAGAGGTGATCTATTCTGATTAACCTATAACCTGCAGTTCCTTGCAATGTGTCCAAAGTTGTTGCATTTGTAACATGTAATATTAGTTGTTGTTTCCTCTTTGATGTAGTCTTTTTTAGTGTGAGATTGTTTAGGTTTTGTACATTCCATCTTCTTGTGTCCATATTTATAGAAATTGAAACAATAACCAGAAAAGGGATTATAATGAACTTTACCTCTGCAATCTTTCTTCATGTAACCAATTTGTTGCATCCAAAATATCTACCTCTAAAAGGTCTGATATGCTCTCTAGCTTAGTCTTCAGTAGGTTTCTCTACACGTCTTTTCTTCAGATTTCTTTTCTTTAGATTTAGAACATTCAACTTTATCAAAGCCAACTCCTGTCATATCACCTTTAGGCTTCTGTCTTTCCCTTTGTTCATCAATCTTGTCACTACTTGCATGAAGTTTTTCAATGTGATTTGTAGCCTCAACAAGTTCTCCTTTAATGATTTGGTTGTATTTATCTAATTCATGATACTTGATTCCATAGTCATCAAGCTCAACCTGCATCTTTCCCATCTTAACATTTGCATTCTTTACGATCTCTTTAATTTTGGTTTTCCCATCTTTCTCTAGTTGAATTTCTTTAGCCATATGAATAGAAGTAGTTTCATGATCCTACTTCAATGCTTCTTTTCTTGTTCAAGCTGCTTGATCTGATTAGATGAATCATTATCAAATTTCTCTTTTATCATTTCCTTAAGATCTTGCCTTTGGTTCCTAGAAAGTTCAAGTTGTTCCTTAAGCTTCTTGATGAAACCTTATGCTCTTCTCAATTTGAAGTTCAAATAACCATTTTCAACTTTAGTCTTATCAAGGTCTTCAAGTGATGCTTCAAAGTTCTCATCCAAAATTGAATCCATCTGGATCTCCCTTAAGATGTTAGGATTTCTCTCCAAGGGCCACAAGCTCTGATACCAATTGTTAGGATTAGGTAATATCAAGGAGGGGGGTGGGCGGTGAATATGTATTACAACACTTTATAAACTTATTTAACCAATTCAAACTCAAACATAAAATAAAGAATTTGAAAAGAACATGCACATAAAGTAAACAACTCATAACACCATGATTTTTTCATGAGGATTGCAATTCACACACTTCTTTGCATTATAAAAAATAGGTGTCTCTCTCCTATGTTATCCCTTGCATCTCTAATTGCATCACATCTAACTACTATTGCACCTGTGCTACCTGTTGTTGCCCCACTAGAAATCATGTACAAGTCTCAATGATGGTAAAATCTCCCGCATTGACTTGGGAATGTAGTGTATGTAGCATACCCTTTGCATTTTTTGCATGTGCTCTCTCTTCAGCCAAAAATCCCTGAACCCTTGCCAAATCAGTCTATAAAGTGCCCTCTGATGCCTGGGTTGTAGCCAAAGTACCTGTGTCCTCCCCACCTCTTTTTGTAGGCTATCTCGCTCTGCGACTATAGTTTCATGTACATCTTGTTCTATGTGCCCTAGAGGTGGCCCCTACCCATGTACTTGTGGCCCCTATCCCTATACCTATAATGGTACCTGAGGTACCTATCCCTATCTCAGTATCACTAGATTGGTTCTATCTATAGGCATCTACACCTATCCTCATCGCTTGTCCCCTACAACCTCCTCCTCTCTCTCCTCCTTCGTCATCTCATCCATCATCCCCTCCATCATCACCATCAACTCCCACACAATCCTTTCCCCTTTTCAGCTACTCATCTGCATGTATGATCCCTGAGATGGTCAACCTAATTAGTTTGTGCGTGATCCACCACTGAGCATGTGTAGGCATCACTCCTGCATCACAAACCAAATCATGTCCCAGCTGCCATGGCAGCGCCACCACACCCAACCAAGATGCTCTAACACCCCTTAGGTCCACCCTAGTCCCACATAAACTCCCCACCTCTTGCATCACTAGTGAATGTGGAAACCCAACAGGAACTACATCCTTCACCTAGTCAAACTGCTTCAGTACTCGCGATGACATGTATCGCGCAATCATGTAAGTCATCCGACCGATCAACCAATAATCTATCTATACATACCTTAGGAAGCATGTATCCTCCCACCCATCCTCTGCATAATCCTACTATTGTAGGACCTGATGCCCCCACACCTTGCATCATTCATATGGTGTCCAGTCAAAACTTTGCATCTCATCTAATGTCCGCCTCTAGTACCCAATGGAATCAGTAGACTTATATATGAGGGGCGGTTAGTATTTGCAGGAAAAGGCTCATAAGCCTCCTGAGTCTCATGTAGTCTACTGGGGTGTATCTTAGCTATGTGCACCCATGCCCACACTAGTAGTAGTCACCTCTACAATTAGTGTCCTACCTCTCCTATAGGCACACCTAGGTAGATCATAATACAATTATCCTAGGATGGTGTATCCCAAGCAATACTGTTCCCCCTCATCCTCTAACATGGAACTCAACACTTGTTCCCATCCCAAAGGAAACCCATGGCCTGCATGGTCTGGCATCAATCACCCTCCAATAAAACCCACCAAGTACAATGCCACCCGTCACAACTGTGTTCATACGGTCATCATTGCTCTCCATGATAACCATTGTCTAGAAGTGGGAATCTGGTCATATGATCACTTGAATGCTACCTCTACATATGGCTTGGGGATCTCTTGCACATACTCCAATATCAGACTCCTAATAGGAATGTGATAAATCTGCCAAAGATCGAATATGGTAATGGTAGCCTCCCCTATTAGAAAGTGAAAATTGGAGGTGGGATTGCACCATCTCTCAATCAACATGGTCATAAGTGCATTATGCACTCTCAACCATGGCCATAGATTTACATAATTAAGGCCACATAATGTGACCTATCCCCACTCTGTTGTCATAAACTGCTCTGCTAACTCCATCATCTCTAGTTAGTTCTCTCCTAACCAAAATGGTGGTACCCCCTCCTGCATTCACAAATTCATGTGTGTCAATCATTTTACTATGTCTGGGGCATGCTTTTCCCCTCCTAACATCTTGTTTTCCCCTCCCTCCACCTTCTCCCCTATGTCTTTTGGGTCAATCGGTGGAGATGCAAATTGACCTGCACAGATGATGATCGGTGTATACGCCGATCAACAGAGATGTCAATTCATGATCATTCTCTCTAGCGCATACCCACAGTCAACCTTGTTGATCAGTGTCTACGTAGAGGAATATTTTTTAATCATTGTCTACATCCCCTACCCTTCTTTGTCTCCATAGAAAATAATTGGTCGATCGTCGTCCGCATAGATGACAATCCACCGATCATCGTTTCCACTTTGATTCCCTTTCCCCCCATAAATAGTATTTAATAATCATTTAATGCAAAATTAAATACAAGCCACTAGGCATGGTTTCAAGACTCACTAGTGGTCTTGCGTTGGTCAGCCATTGGTGTGTCCACATGTGCTCTCCTAGCTACATACAATCTTGAGGATCCACCATCTCTCTCTCTCTCTCTCTCTCTCTCTCTTTGCTTCATCTTTTTTCTATTCATGAGTGAAAATGACTTTTCCTAGAGCCCTCATAGCCTATTTATAGGTTCCTTGACACATGTTTTCTGTCCTTGACCCCATTTTCATCCTATTTTTTTCTCATCACCTCATAAGTAATGCAATTTCCCTTTTTTCTTCCCGTCTGCCTCTTTTTGAGAAAATTCCACAAAAAAAATATTTTTTTCATTATTTTCTCGAGGGGTCACACTTCTTTAATATCATCACCTTAGGACTTTCTGGTCTCTCTGGAGCATCTAATTTTCTTTTCTTTAATGCATTTTTATTCTCTACACCGCATCAAAGAGAATTTGAATACCTCTCCTCCAAGTGTATTAAATTCTATTTAATACCTTCTCTACATTAAAGCTCCCTTTAAATAAATTTATTCCCTTCATATGCTAATATTCTTCTAAACCAAGATTAATTTAAATTAAATTTAGATTAATCCCAAATCTTGGCGTAGATCCTACCCTGCCTCACATCACTCTCAACAAATAGACCTATTTTTTAATTAAGGTTAATTAAGATAATTTTAATATTCCTACACCCATCACTCGTAATTATTTGCTCACACATGTGTGAACAAATTTCCAAAATTTGTCTTTTCAAAGAATTCTAATTTTTCCCAAACAAGGTTTCTTACAACCTTGATGACATTTTCTTACACTTTCTAAAAACGTTCATTAGACCAAATCTATGACTTTATTTTACACATCTGTGACAAATCTCTTGCATGTGTACTTAAAGTACACATTGACCCATCAAATCTCAAGTTTCTCACATGTGTGAGAAAAATATTTCTCTTACATGGCTTATGTGTCCTTCATGTGGCACCTATGTGGATGCCACATGTGATCCACCTCACCCAATCCCTTCAAAATCCTATAAATAGGAGCCTTTCCAAGAGTAAATCATCCATCATCTTGCATTTAGATATATTATGTTAGTTTTTGTCTAGACATCTCTCATGCATTTAAATTTTTTATACTAACATATTTGGTAGTTGTTGCATTTTAAATCATGATAGTTATATCTCATTCCTAGTTTCTAGTTGTTGTATTCATTTCTAAATCCTTTGGATTTAGTTTTTCATATCTACTTCCATCTCATTGAATGCTTGAGACTATTTCTTCATGAATATCTCTTGAGTTGTTCAATATCATCACATTGTAGTTTGCATTCATCTCTTTATCTAAAATCAAGTGGGATTTATATATTGTATTGAGAGAGCACACCCACAACCCTCTCTAAGAGAAAATCAATAAGGCATGGGTGTCGTTGTTTGTCTCATCAGGGGTATGGTGTAAGGCCTTTGTTTTAAGAGTATGCTTTGATATGTTAATGTAGTTTATATACTTGTTATCTCTAATGTTTGCATGTTTGAGCTTGCTCCCAACTGGTAGGTTTTCAACATTTACAGTCACTTTCTAGGTGAATTGCCTTATTAGGAGTGACTGATACTTAGTTATAAGTATCTTAAGTACTATTATAGACTACCTTGTTAAATGATTTAATCCCACTATTACAGTGTTCACCCTGTTAAGGGATTTACAAGAAAAATTCTACCCTGTTAAGGAATTTTAGATTGTTGAAACTATTAGGAATATAGAAAATGAATTGACCTATCAAATGCACTTTAGAATGATAATTAGATCCTTTGATTCTCTGTTCTATCTTTGAACTCTGTTCTAAATCTTCTTTGTAATCTACTCTGTAATCGTTATCCATGATCTAACACTTTAACTATTTCTGCAAAACATATCACAACAACTTCTTCAACTACTACAACTTATATTAACAATAGCTATCCTCTTATATCCTTTTACCTTTGATTTCAAACCTAATTAGGGTTTCTATTTCTCTCCATAATTTCTTTGTCAATTACAACCAACTCATAGAAATATTACAATCTCACCATGTAGTCCATAACAAACTTCAAGTTGTCTTCTCAAATTTGAAACAATTCTTCATTTTTATTGGTTCAACATGTGCCTTGAATTCATAATCAAATCTATACAAAAATACCAAGAAATTGACTTATTCAACTCTTGAAACAGTGCACTACATTTTTTTTTTCCAGATTTACTGAACCTTGCACCATCATAACCACTTTAGATAATCATTTAAAATGGTTTCTTAACCTTTAACTTTAACCTGTTCACTGAACTGAACGGTTTGTAGTATCTTCATTGATGTCCTTTACCGGTGTGACCTAAGTGGCACAATCATAAACCTTAGTTCACCTGTAGTCTCTGAACCTTCCAATGTACTGATAGTATACTTGACTTCTTCAACTGATTCGACCTTCACTTGTTCTCCTTTTCACCTGTTTGTCTGTTCACCTGTTCTACTTAACTTGTAGTTATCAATTGGTTAAACTGTCTACCGATTGGTATAGCTTCATGTACTGACACAAAACTTTCTTACCTATGTACTAGATTTACAGCAATGACAATCATACCTTTATGTGATCATCATCAACATCAATTCTCATTGTATACAATGAAAACTCCTGTAGCTGCACAACAAGTCAAAACATACATATAAAAGATATACCAAATATTAAAAGCATGCAAGAAACTTAGAATAGAACTAAATTCTCACTACAACTTTCGATGAGCTAAAACAAGTGCACCCAAGACTTGTTTGATTTTCTCTTAGAGATTTTGTGGGTGTGCTCTCCCAACACAATGCAATAAATCCCACTATGATAGATGCAAAATGATAAAGATTTGAGC
>MU226118.1:233236-263090 GCA_018584345.1 Thuja plicata
ATACACCTTGTCCAGTTGAAGGTAAAGGAACTATAATGTTGAATAACCTGATTAAATGTGAAAATTCTTATTGGGTAAAAGGATTGAATTATAATTTGTTGAGTGTTTCTCAGCTGAATAATTCAGGTCATAGAGTAGCATTTTAGAATAAGAAGGCAAAGATCTTCAATGAATCAGTAAGATTGATTGGTACCGATGAACAGACAAAAGGTAACTTATTCTATTTGAATGATACTAACACCACTTGCTTAATGACTAGAAACGAAGACATATAGTTGTGGCACAAAATATTGTGTTATGTGAATTTTTACAACATGATGAAAATAAACAGAAGGAGAAATGTAAGAGGCTTACTAACGATGTCAAAGCCCGAAAACATCATGTGCAAGAATTTTCAAAAAGGTAAGATGACAAAGTCTAGTTTCAAAAGTAAAACCCATACATCTGATGATATTCTGGAATTAGTCTATAACGATCTATGTGGACCAATGAGGACAAAGAGTTACTATGGAGATAGATATTTTATTCTCTTCATTGATGATTACTCTAGAATGATGAAAGTTGTGTTTCTAAAAGATAAATTTGAAGCATTCAAGATGTTTAAATGGTATAAGGCAATGGTAGAAAAAAAAAGTGGTAAGGATTTGAAATCCTTGAGATCAGATAGAGGAGGAGAGTTTATATCAAATGAATTCACTAATTTCTTCAATGAGCATGGTATAATAAGATAGGTTTCTACACCAATAACACCACAGCAAAATGGGATTGTTGAGAGAAGGAATAGATCCATAGTTGGTTGTGCTAGAACATTGATGATAGAGAAAGGCATCACCCAAATATTCTCGAGGGAAGCTGTCAGTACTATTGTATACACATTAAACAGAGTACAATTGAAGAAGGACACAAAGAAGACACACTATGAGCTATGGTATGGTAAAACACCCAATGTAAGTTACTTCAAAATCTTTGGTAGTTAATGTTATGTCTTAAAGGATGATAGAAATGGAAAGCTTGATGCCAAGAGTGATGAAGGTATCTTTCTAGGGTATTCCACCAAAAGCAAGGCTTATAAATGTCTTATTAAGGCCTCTAAGAAATTTTTTGAAAGTGCAAACGTGAAGATAGATGAATTTGCAGAAAAAAATGAGATGGAAAGCACAAAAGAACCAGAGGAATACAACAAGTTTGTATACTGTGAAGAACCTAACACTCTGCCTGAGAAGCAGTGCTTAATTCTAGAGCAATAGAATGTTGTAACCAACAGTCAGGTTGCAAATATCGATGGTTGGGATAATGATCAAAATAATGTGCAAGGTGATGGAGAACAGAATGTAGAAAAAAATAATGATCAAGATGATAGACAAAGAGCTGAAACTGTACTTGCCAGATATGTAAGAAGGAACCATCCAGAAATCTAGATCATAGGAGAGAAGAAAGTTGGTACAAGAACAAAAAGTAAGTCTCTAAACACAAAATTTGTGAGTTTGAGCCAAAATCTGTCAATGCTGCACTTGATAATGAAGAATGGATAAGTGCTATGAATGATGTCTTACCCTAATTTTCAGCATGCATCAAAATAACCACAAATAGGAAAAAATTGCATTTTTAGAAGAGTCCAGTTAATACTATCCTTCAGACATTATTAATTAATATTTTATCATTACATTCATTATCAAAATTTATCATTTGTACTCTAAGAATTAATCACATTCCAGAATTTCAAATTTATAATTGATCAATTACATTGTGCATTCAAACTGAATGTAATATACAAGTGTCTTTTCATGATAAGTAAATAGTACATTGCAGACTAGAAAGCATGATAGAAGTATGGAGTAGGGGTCCCATGCATTGCCTTGTGGCTGGATTGCTTGTTGATTGTCTGTCAGGTCCTAGGTCTCCAAAGTCCATGTCTTCATCTTCATTTAAGTCTTTTAGGGTTCAATATGCATCATGAGAGAAAAAGGGGTGTTAGATCCAGTTGGATCTAAGCAATACATGGAACACAAACTTCATACAATCAATTCTTTTAATACTGCATATCAATCTGATGAAATCAATGTAACAAGAAAATATGCATCCACAATATCTGAAACATAGTATTAAAGGGACTTGTTTTAAACATGAAACCTTTTTCTATTTATGGTCACTTTGATGCATGTTGTTCTTGTCTTTATAATCAAATATCTAAATGAAAGGGATTTATTATTCCTGTCTGAGAAACCTTTTTCAGGATTTGACCAACCTGTTAATTCAACAAACACAAATAAATCAACCAATATTCATGAATGAGTGTCATCCTGGATGACACTCACCCACAAACATTAATTGATTCATTTTATCTGCTGACCTAACAGATTTATTGGTGATATGTGTGCAAATAGGTGGACGTGTAACTAAATGTAGGAAGCAAAAAGGAAATACAGTGGATGTCACGAGTCCGTGCTCAAACTTCACATAAGCCATTACATGCAAGAAAGATTGTTTACATCTTAGGAGGTTACTGCTCACATGCATAAGGGAGAAAAGATGCAAATACATGAAAGAATACAAGTGATGCTACAGGAGACACATGAGCAAAAAATATCTTTAATAAACTGGAAAAAATGCAGAATTGGAAGAATGTGAGGTTCACTGTTATTATACAAGTGAGAAATAACAAGAGATGTTGTTACAATAAGTATACCAAATGCGAAAAAGGTACAAGAGTTCATTTTGAAGATCCATGTTGAAACCACATGCCTAGTGATTGATCATGTTTTCTATGTTACGAGGTACTGCTATTTTGTTTATTTGAAATAGTAAAATTTACAAAGAAAAGAGGTATAGCAGAAGTGACAATCACTAAAAAACTACAAGTAAAAAATAGAGAACAAAGGTTTCAGTAACAACATGTTTGTGTGCTTTCATTCACAGAAGACAATTGCATTATGGACAGAACACCAAAGATTATCCATCCAAAGATTTCAAAAGATGCTGTGATAATTCATGACTTCAAAGGAATACAGTTTCATGCCCTCAATAAAAGCTTCAAGAGATATCTGTATCCAGGGTATTTAAATAAATGCATCGTATACCACTATATTGAGATATAATGTACATTCATGATAACAATACATGGTATACATTCATAATGATGAGATATACATGTTTTAGGGTTTCCATTATGAGTATGGCCCCTGGGAGTCACGAGCCCGTGCTTGAACCCCATGGGTAGTATCTTATATTCATTTTAAAAGGAATAATGTATTTTTGCACTAAGAGAAATAACATTTTTAGAATGTTTTAAACATGATGTGTTTTCATTTTTATCTGCTTATGCTCATGGTTTTATCAGTAAAACTGAATGTTGTGTTTTTTTAAATATTGTAAGCATATTGGAAAGAAAGATCTTATGTTTTCTTTTCAGACAGAACAAAGAATGGTGTCGGCCTGGACAAAAGAAACATGTTTTATGTTTACTGCAGTGTTGAAGACATTAAGTGTTATGCTTTTAAGCATAAAAAATAGTCACGAAGAAAGCCATGTTCTGATTTCAAGTCAAGATATTGACAAAATTGCACATCTGCAAGTTTACTTACAGATTATCGACAAAATACCATGTGGGTATTCCGGTTAAGTGACAACAGAACAACTAAATGATAATAGAACACAAAAGTAACAACAAAAGCCTAACATCAAGTAGTGTTTCATGCTACAATGGACGGTTCAAAACCCCAAGTTTAAAGCACAAAAAGAAACCCATTGTTATTGCAAAAAGAGTTATCAACATTCCCTCAGCAGTGTCTCTATTTTCACATTAAAACTGCTGTAAAAAAAAGTGCAAGATTACTTATCTGGAGAGGCCAAGTGTCACAGGAAAAGACCAGCAGAGGAGTGAAGCTCAATCTTTTTGAAGTTACAAACAGTGGTGGCCATGGTCGACAATGTATTTTCTTCCAACTTCATTCATGTTACACTATCAAAACTGGGGATGTATATGAAGCTGTGGGTGAGATATCCTCAGTTCAAAGCTGAATCTCATGGGTAGCTTGACACCTTTTAAACATGGTTTAAGTTCATTCTGAACTTGCAGTGGTTGTTCAAATCATTAAATTCAAAACCCCAAGTTTAAAGCATGTATTCGGTGCCATTTGTCATGGTATTGGAACTTTTAAAGACCAAGATGTTCTAGCATCTCTCAAGCTGGATTTAACTCATTGTTAAAGCCTAAGTTTAAGCAAATAAAAAACTACAAAAATCCAGCAGTATTAAAGAAGAAACCAAAAGAAGATGCCATATGTTATGGCGAAGCAAGACTCAATCTCTGTTTTCCTCATAAAGCTCAAGAATCCCAAGATTCTTCATAGAATTGAAGCGGATACATTGCCAATAATCATGGTTTCCAAAATCAACATGGCGGTGCCGTAGAGAAGAAAACCCTAGATACAAATGAAACTGATAAACACTATGCATTGCATTTTAACCGAGTTTGAATTCCACTGACAAATGGAGTAAATGTTGTGACAGTTCCGAGTGTATTGACATTCCCTCCACAGTGCCACGATGGTACCTTTTGTGCCTGAAAATACAACAAACTATCTTCTCAAAAGGAGTAATCATGTCGGTGGTGAGCTGTGATCAAACATCAAGTTGGAGTTACATCAACTTCCATAGTATGGTGTCGGCTGAGTAGGGTTAAGATTTGGTGTCAACTTAGTGGAGTTAGGGTTTTACATGATGTTGGGTTATGTTGGGATTGTTTGTCATTTGAGCTTATGTATTAAGGTTTATGCATTGTGAATGTTATAAAGTTGGTAGTGTGTATAGAGAGATGTATTTTATCTACCAACTTTAGGGGTGCTAAACTTAGGGCTTGATTTAGGGCACTTGTTAAGCCATGTAGTTTAGTAGTTTGATAGTGTGGAGGGCTTTTTGGGGGGAAATATTTTCAAAAATTAAGCCACATGGGCTATATAGTGGATCCTTGGCTTCATGTTTAGGGATCCAAGATTGTAAAGGGAAGAGATTTTAGTGAACTTCTTATTCCTATAGCTATCTGTTTATGTTTTTTGTGTTCATTATTGGTTCATGTTTTGTGATATCAATTTTTTGCAAGAGAATGCTTCTATTCCTTGCCATTATTTTGAGATTCATTTCATGTAACTACATACAAATTTTGAAAAGAATATAGTTGCCCCATTTTTCATACATCTTGTGGTGATCATTTGTTCAAATCCTATTCAATTTTATGCATTCAAGTATAATATATTTGTATCATGGATTAGTGGATTGTATCATTTCCTATTCTAGATTACAAAATATAAGCCTTTTGCAGAATATACATGTTGTTGATAGTAAGATTGCTATTTGTGGTTAAACCCTAGTAGTGACCTTCTAATTAGCCTATGTATTGGATACTGGGTGATATTGTAGAGATCATTAGGGTATGTTAAGTGAGTGTCAGTTTGAAGCTTTGAGAGATCTGAATCTATTTGGTGTATCACCTTTTCAAGTTTTGTTCATGCAATTTTAGCTAGAGTTTCTCTCTTTCCTTCCCAAAATCAGAGAAGATAGTATAAAATTGATACCCAAATTCAATAGGAACCGGCCTAGAATCCGGAGACTCCTTCTCAAACATAGTCTACCCATAGCTAGAGAAGGTTTCCATTGTTAGGATGGAATTGTCGTGCAGCCCTAATGCCTGAGTTGGGGTGACAATTCTAAGCCTCAACATTTTTTGGCACACCCGGTGGGACCACAAACTACTTCTCAGTGGTTGTTTTTAATTTCAGTTACAGCTCTCAATGTGGATTTTAATGAGTAGAACTCCAAAAAGATCAAACAAGGAGGGATTTGTGTATCATGAATTACCGTCAAGCAGAAGGGGAGGAAGATCATCCAGAGGTGGAAGAACATCACAAGATCCAAGAGGTAATATATTGAATTCAAATTTATCATCATTTGATAACCCCATTTTTTAAAATCAAGTCATAGATTCAGAGGAACTTGAGGTTATTATTGAATAAATCAGTCTTCCTGAAGATCTAAGTGTTCCTAATTTTACCCAATCAAAATTTCCAAGTCCTCAAATTTCCTCTACAAGTGGTACTGCAGCAACTCTCCAAAATTTGAAGACTTACCAAAGGAAGGTAGTTCATCCTACCCAACCTACTTTTGTACCTGTTGTTCAGTAACAAGTACCACCAGCTGCAGGAATGGTAAGAAATCTATCATTTGTTCCTTTTGATCAAGGTAGTCCTCTCCATATTGCAAATCACAACAACATACCTTTGGCTGCCTTCAAAGGCTTGCCATCATTCACCAGAGAAGGTCAAGTGACAGCCATTGAACACATTAGAGATATTGCATCTCTTTGCAATGTCCATCATATCATGGAGGAAGATGTGGCTTTGAAGTTGTTGGCTACATCACTAAAAGGTAAAGCTCTTGACTGGTTCAAAACTCTTCTAGTAAATTCTATTGCTACTTGGGATGTTTTGGGGGAGAGGCTTTCTAAGTTTTTTGAGGATAAGTCTGACAATATGTCTTTGGTGGAGAAACTAACTACCATTAAAAGGGATCCACAAGAAGAGCTAAGTGATTTTAATCTCAGATTTTAGAAGACATGGAATAGGATTCCTACCACGGTAAGACCCTCTTCCCAATATGCATTTTTGTATTTTCTCAAAAGCTTGAATAGTGATATTTCATTAGTAATCCAATCCATGGGAGGGAATTCTTTACCTCAAGCATTTGATATTGCAATTAGGGTAGAGAATAGCGTCATTCAGGAAGGAAAGATAGCTCCTAGGCCACTGATGCCTTTCTTTCCCAATATCCAAGCCAATATGCCATTAGTTACTCCACCATTAGCCCCATTTCCATCTTATAAAAGTGAAGAAATAATGCCTATTGTCCCTCCCAGTGAATTGCAAAGCATAAAAAATAGCCAGCAAAAGATTGAGAGCTTGCTACAGAGTTTTGGGAATGAGCTAGTAAACCTGAAAAGGCAGCAAAGCAATCCAATAGCCCATACTTAGAATCAGTTTGCTAGTTCTTCATCTCAACAGCCTAATAAGCCCATTTATCAAGGTAACAAGCAGCAATATCAAGGAAACAACAATGCCAATAGGCAGAACTGGAGCCAATGGCCTTATAGACCTTACAATCCTACACCCTTTAATGTTGTTAGGGATATTGTTCCTAGCCAAAATAACCTTTCTGTAGATTATGAATGGTGCTATCCTTGTAACGAACCTCACAATCAGTCCAAGTGTACTAATAGAGTGCTCAATCAAGCCCTAATGGTTAAAAGTGTGATGGATTCACAACCTATTGTATCCACTAAAGAGACTTAACAACACTCTGATGCAACTGTCCCTGTCACTGCATTCCTCAATTGGCAAGAGGAGGATTTCTATGGAGTGAATGGTGATTCATCTATATCAGCAAACACAAGAGCCAAGAAGAGAGCCCTAGAATTAGATCAGTCAGCAACTAGGGTTGCTACTATAAATCAACCATCACCTATTCCACCAATTTCAATCCTAAAGGGGGCCTCTACTCATGCAAACAAAGAAACACAGTATCAGAAGTAGGTGGATCAGACCATTAGTAAGTCACCTCAGAAGGTATAGTTTGTTATTCCCTATAACATTGTTGATAATATGAAGAAGATGAATATTTCTATTTCTATGTGGGATTCATTAGCTATTCCAGGGAAACCTGATTTATTGAAAGAAGAGTTGTCTAAAGGAACAACAATTTTACATCAAGCTATACATCATCCTCCTAGAGTGGTTATGGCCAATTCAGAGCCTTCAATAGTTCATGATGAAGTGGTTAAAGGAGAAAAGAAGATTGGTAAAGTGCAGCAGCCAGTAACACAAGTGAGTAAAAATACTACAGATTTGAAGCAATCAAAAATACTAGTTGAAAGAAAGTCAACAAATATGCAGAAGATGCCAGAAAAGGAAGGTAAGAAATTTGAAAATGTTAAGCCTCCTCCTTTTTATGTTTCTTTAATTATTGGAAACAAATTTGTACACAATTGTATGATGGACAGTGGTGCAACCAGCACTGTCATGCCAAAGAGCATAGTTGATTTGTTGGATTTGAAGTATGAACCCCTTGAGAAAGGAGTTGTCCAGCTTGATGGTTCTTCAGTTAACACCATAGGTGTTGTTAAAAATGCAAGTTTGACCTTACACTCGTGTCTAAACTTCTCCATTTCCCAAGATATTTTTGTCATAGATCTTCCACCTTACTTTGCTTTATGTTTATCAAGAGACTTCACAACCAAAATAGATGGATACTTCTCATCAGATTAGTCTCACCTGTATTTCAGAACTAGATATGGTGCTAAGGTGACCATAAAATCAAAGTTATGGGCCAAAGACCACATAGAGCCCTATAATCCTAGTACCATAAATGCAAGTTGTGTGATCATGGATCCAGATGAAATCAATAAGAGTTCATCTTATAACACACAAACTAAAGAATATCTTGATATTGTTCTAGATGAATGGGCAGCTAGAAATGATCAAGATGATGATGTGTTTGATGCTAGTTTTGGTAACTATGTAATGTTAGAATCTGATTCAGTTGTGCCTAATTTGATTAAAGATCAATGTTCTGAATCTGAATTATCTAACCAAATATGGGATCTATATTTTGATGGATCTAAGAATAAGGATGGTATTGGTGTAGGAGTTATGTTGGTTTCACCTCATGGTGATAAATTTTATGCTTCTTACCAGTTATCCTTTCCATGTTCTAAAAATATAGCAGAGTATGAAAGTCTTATTCAAGGCTTGGAATGGGCTAGGAAAAGAGGAATCAAATGCTTGAGGGAATTTGGGGATAGTGAGTTGATAGTAAGACAGGTGAGAGGAATTAATGTTGTAAAAAATGATCTCTTGAAGCTGTATGAATCCATAGTTTCTGATATTTTGGATAATTTTGATGCATTTAACCTTATTTCCATACCTAGAAGGAAAAACATGCATGCTGATAGGTTGGTTGGTATTGGTGCTCATGTTTCAATTACTGAAAATAAAGGATAGATCTCAAATCATTCACATGTTAAAATTGTTGTAAGGCCATCTATCCCAGACAATAATATTAATTCGTAGGTATTTAATACTGATGACCATATTTTGAGCTTTATGACTGAAACATAAGACTTTTCAGCTCCTAAAAATGAGCAATTCAATCAAAAAATGAAAAATCAGATCATTCAGTTGAAGACTAATAAGCTTCCAAGGGGATTAGTCAGCTTAGAGTCAGCTTTCAACTCTGATGATCAATTTAGAAAGAATAAAACCAGCCTATTGATCAAAGAAGATCACTATGAAGAGGTGGAGATATTCAGAGACAAGTGCTTGAAGGTTGGTAACATTAATTGCCCCGAGGAAAAGAAAATGCTTATTGAGTTATTTAGGGAATACAATGATGTATTTGCATGGGATTATACTGACTTAAAAGGATTTGATCCCCAATTAACTCAGCATACCATAGAATTAGAACCAAATGTTAATCCCATTAGACAAAGGCAAAGGCCTATAAATCCTAAGCTAGAACCTTTAATGCTAAAAGAATTGAATAAAATTCTAAATGGTGGCATAATATTCCCTATCAAGCATACATCTTGGGTTTCAAATTCTGTTCCTGTGAGAAAGAAGAATGGAGAGATAAGACTTTGTGTAGATTTTAGGGACCTCAATAGGGCATTTCTGAAAGATAGGCACCCTCTTCCTTCTATGGATTAAATCTTGCAATATGTATCCGGTTCTGAGAGATTCTCTCTTCTTGATGGTTATTCTGGCTATAACCAGATATTAGTAAGAGATGAAGATCAGTTCAAAACTTCCTTCACTACTAAATGGGGTAAATGGCTTATAGGAGAATGCCATTTGGATTATCAAATGCAGGGGCTACATTTTAGAAGGTAATCGACATGGATTTCAGGAATTTGATGTATAAATTTGTTCTAGTATACCTTGATGATGTCACAATTTATAGCAAGGTTGCAAACCAGCACATAAGCCACTTGAGACAAGTCTTGCAAAGATGTAGGGAGTTTGGAATCTTCCTAAACCCCAAAAAATCTATTTTTGCAGTACATGAAGGTAAAATTTTAGGATACCAAGTGTCTAAAGAAGGGACAACAATTGATCCTAAAAGGATTAATGCAATTCTGGAACTATAATTGCCAAAACATAAGAAAGGACTGCCGAGAATTTTGTTAGATGTTTTATTCCTAATATTGTAGATTTGTTGAAACCTTTGACTGCTATGTTAAAAAAGGATGTACCCTTTAGATGGACTGTTGAAGGAAAGAAGAGTTTTGAGCATATTAAACAGGCTTTGGCTTCAGCCCCTACTTTAACTAATCCTGATTTCTCTAAGGATTTTGTTTTCTATGCTTATGGTGGTATTGACACTCTTTCAGTAATGCTGGTGCAAAAGAACGAGGAAGGACAATAGCAACCAATAGCCTTTTTTAGCAAAGGTATGAATGATTATGAGAAAAGATACAACTTTGTAGAAAAACATGTACTAGCTGTTATAAAAGCCTTGAAAAAGTTTAAGCATCTGGTTGCTGGGAACAAAATACATCTAATGATTGCACACACTAGTATTAAAGAGTTTCTATTGAATAAGGATGTCAGTGAAAAAAGGGCAGGATGGATAACTAAATTCATGGAGTATGATGTGCAAATACATGTGACCAAGCTGGTTAGAGGCAAAGGCTTATGTACTTAGATGGTAGAAGGAGAAGATCAAGTTAAAGCCACTGAAGAGGCTGTCTTGCCCCAAGGTGATTCTATACTAATTAATGATTCAACATCCTGGTTATCAGATATGACCAGATTTCTGCATACTGGTCAATGTCCAATGAATCTTGACAGAGCCAAGAGAAGGTACTTTAGATTACAATCTATTCCTTATGTTCTAATTGATGATACTCTTTATAGGAAGGATTTTTCTGGTATGCTTCTCAAATGCATAGATTATATGGATCAAAGAAAGATTCTATCTAAATTCCATGATGGATCTTGTGGAGGGCATTTCAGCCCCAAAACTATAACATGAAAAATTCTAAGAGCTGGCTATTATTGGCCAAATTTATAAAGATGCTCATTCATGGGAAAGAAGATGCCAAAATTGTGCTATGTTTGCAGGAAAACAAAGGTTGGCAGCATTGCCATTAAGGCCAGTCATTGTGGATCAACCATTCAATAAGTGGGGAGTGGACTTTATAGGTCCAATAAACCCTAATTCTAGTGCAGGGCATAAATGGATCTTGATTGCCACAGATTATTTTACTAGGTGGACTGAGGCCATTACACTAAAGGAATCTTCTGGAAATGTTGTTCTGAGTTTCTATGATGATATTATAACAAGGTTTGGAGTTCCTCAGTCAATAGTATTAGATAATGCCTTAGCTTTTGTTGGATCATTTATAACAGAGTGGGCTGTCAAGAATATTATTTATTTAAATACTTCTTCTAATTACTATCCACAGGGTAATGGTCTTGCAGAATCTACCAATCAAAACCTAATTAGGATCATCAAAAAGACTTTACAAGAAAAAAAAAGGAATTGGCACTCTAAATTGAAGGCAGCTTTGTGGCTGGACAAAATTACACCTAAGCAGGTTATTGGGAATTCACCTTATGTCCTGGTTTATGGTAAAGAGGCCAGATTGCCTATTTCTACAAAATTTGTAGCTTTACAGCTTGCTGATCAAATGTTACTGTTTGAAGAGGAGGACCCTCTTAAACTAAGATATGCTAAATTGGTGCAATTGGAGGAAGAAAGGAAGAGGACATTGGATACTATGGAGTTAAATCAAGCACAGACCAAGAGGGATTTTGATAAGGGAGTTACATCCAGAGATTTCAAGGAGGGTGATCTAGTGCTTAAGTGGGATGTGCTCAAGAGCAGGCTAGGGCAGCATGATAAGTTTGACCATTTCTGGTTAGGCCCTTTTGTTGTCATAGCCTGTAAGGAAAATAATGCTTATCAGTTGACCACAATTGATGGGGAAGTTCTACAAATTCCAGTTAATGGAATTCACCTCAAACTTTGCGTTGAGGGTTAGGTTTAGTTTAGGTTTTCATTTCAATAAGTGTTGTCCAAGCACTAGGCTTTTAGGTTGCATGAGTTTAGATTAGATGCATTTTCATTTCAATAAAGGTTGCATCCATGGTTCTGGTTTTCTAACTCTATTTCCCTAGGATAGGGTCTAAGGTCATGTCTAGCAGGCAAACATCCAGTAGAAGTCGCCAAAATTGTTACCCTAATTTTCAGCATGCATCAAAATAACCACAAATAGGAAAAAATTGCATTTTTAGAAGAGTCCAGTTAATATTATCCTTCAGATATTATAAATTAATATTTTATCATTACATTCATTATCAAAAGCTATCATTTGTGCTCTAAGAATTGATCACATTCCAGAATTTCAAATTTATAATTGATCAATTACATTGTGCATTCAAATTGAATGTAATATACAAGTGTCTTTTTATATTTATTTTCATGTTAAGTAAATAGTACATTGCAAAATAGAAAGCATGATAGAAGTATGGAGTAGGGGTCCCATGCATTGCCTTGTGGTTGGGTTGCTTGTTGATTGTTTGTCAGGTCCTAGGTCTCCAAAGTCCATGTCTTCATCTTCATTTAGGTCTTTTAGGGTTCAATCTGCATCATGAGTGAAAAAGGGGTGTTAGATCCAGTTGGATCTAAGCAATACATGGAACACAAACTTCATACAATCAATTCTTTAATACTGCATATCAATCTGATGAAATCAATGTAACAAGAAAACATGCATCCACAATATCTGAAACATAGTATTAAAGGGACTTGTTCTAAACATGAAACCTTTTTCTATTTATGGTCACTTTGATGCATCTTTTTCGTGTCTTTATAATAAGATATCTGAATGAAAGGGATTTAGTATTCCTATTTGAGAAACCTTATTTAGAATTTGATGAACCTGTTAATTCAAAAAACACAAATAAATCAACCAATATTCATGAATGAGTGTCATCCTGGATGACACTCACCCACAAACATTAATTGATTCATTTTATCTTCTGACCTAACAAATTGATTGGTTATATGTGTGCAAATAGGTGGATGTGTAACTGAATGCAGGAAGCAAAAAGGAAATACAATGGATGTCACGAGCCTGTGCTCGAACTTCACATAAGCCATTACATACAAGAAAGATTGTTTACATCTCAGGAGGTTACTGCTCACATGCATAAGGGATAAAAGATGAAAATACATGAAAGAATACAAGTGATGCTACAAGAGACACATGAGCAAAGAAAGATCTTTAATAAACTAGAAAAAATGCAGAATTGGAAAAATGTGAGGTTCACTATTATTATACAAGTGAGAAATAACAATATGTGCAGTTACAGTAAGTATACCAAATGCAGAAAAGGTATAAGAGTTCATTTTGAAGATCCATGTTGAAACCACATGCCTAGTGATTGATCATATTTTCTATGTTATGAGGTACTGTTGTTTTTTTTATTTGAAACAGTAAAATTTGCAAAGCAAAGAGGTATAGCAGAAGTGACAATCACTAAAAAACTGCAAGTAAAAAATAGAGAACAAAGGTTTCAGTAACAACATGTTTGTGTGCTTTCATTCACAGAAGATAGTTGCATTATGGACATAACACTAGAGATTATCCATCCAAAGAGTTCAAAAGATGCTGTGATAATTCATGACTTCAAAGGAATATAGTTTCATGCCCTCAATAAAAGATTCAAGAGATATCTGTATGCATGGTATTTAAATAAATGCATCTTATACTGCTATATTGAGATATAATGTACATTCATGATAACAGTACAGGGTATACATTCATAATGATGAGACATACATGTTTTAGGGTTTCCATTATGGGTATGGCCCATGGGAGTCACGAGCCCGTGCTCGAACCCCATGGGCAGTATCTTTTATTCATTTTAAAAGGAACAAAATATTTTTTCACTAAGAGAAATGAAATTTTTAGAATGTTTTAAACATGCTGTGTTTTCATTTTTATCTATTTATGCTCATGGTTTTATCAGTAAAACTGAATGTTATTGTGTTTTTATAAATATTGTAAGCATACTGGAAAGAAAGATCTTATGTTTTCTTTTCAGACAGAACAAAGAATGGTGTCGGCCTAGACAAAAGAAACATGTTTTATGTTTACTATAGTGTTGAAGACATTAAGTGTTATGTTTTTAAGCATAAAAAATAGTCATGAATGAAGTTGTGTTCTTAGTTCAAGTCAAGATATTGAAAAACTTGCACATCTGCAAGTTTACTTACAGATTGTCAACAAAATGCCATGTGGGTATTCCAGTTAAGTGACAACAGAACAACTAAATGATAACAGAAAAACAAAGTAATAGAAAAAGCCTAACATCAAGTAGTGTTTCATGCTACAATGGAGGGTTCAAAACCCCAAGTTCAAAGCACAGAAAGAAACCCATTATTATTGCAAAAAGAGTTATCGACATTCCCTCAGCAGTGTCTCTATTTTCACATTAAAACTGCAGTAAAAAAAAGTGCAAGATTACTTATCTGGAGAGGCCAAGTGTCACGGGAAAAGACCAGTAGAGGAGTGAAGCTCGAGCTTTCTGAAGTTACAAATAATGGTGGTTGTGGTCGACAATGTATTTTCTTCCAACTTCATTCATGTTACACTATCAAAACTAGGGATGGATATGAAGCTGTGGGTGAGATATCCTCAGTTCAAAGCCGAATCTCATGGGTATCTCAACACCTTTTAAACACGGTTTAAGTTCATTCTGAAATTGCAGTGGTTGTTCAAACCATTAACTTCAAAACCCCAAGTTTAAAGCATGTATTTGGTGCCATTTGTCATGGTATTGGAACTTTTAAAGACCAAGATGTTCTAGCATCTCTCAAGCTGGAGTTAACTCATTGTTAAAGCCTAAGTTCGAGCAAATAAAAAACTGCAAAACTCTAGCAGCATTGAAGAAGAAACCAACAGAAGATTCCATGTGTTATGGCGAAGCAAGACTCAATCTCTATTTTCCTCATAAAGCTCAAGAATCCCGAGCTTCTTCACAGAATTGAAGTGGATACATTGCCAATAATCATGATTTCTAGAATCAACATGGCGGCGCCACAGAGAAGAAAAACCCTAGATACAAATGAAACTGATAAACACTATGCATTGTGTTTTACCCGAGTTTGAAGTTCACTGACAGATGGAGTAAATGTTGTGATAGTTCCCAGTGTATCGAAATTCCCTCCACAGTGACACAATGGTACCTTTTGTGCATGAAATACAACAAGCTGTCTTCTCAATAGGAGTAATCATGTCGATGGTGAGCTGTGATCAAACATCAAGTTGGAGTTACATCAACTTCCATAGTATGGTGTCGGCTGAGTAGGGTTAAGCTTCGCTGTCGACTTAGTGGAGTTAGGTTTTTCCTTGATGTTGGGTTATGTTGGGATTGTTTTTCATTTGAGGTTATGTATTTGGGTTTATGCATTGTGGATGTTATAAAGTTGGTCGTGTGTATAGAAAGATGTATTTTATCTACAAACTTTAGGGGTGCTAAACTTAGGGCTTGATTTAGGGCACTTGTTAAGCCATGTAGTTTAGTAGTTTGACAGTGTGGAGGGATTTTTGGGGGGAAATATTTTCAAAAATTAAGCCATGTGGGATATATAGTGGATCCTTGGCTTCATGTTTAGGGATCCAAGATTGTAAAAGGAAGAGCTTTTAGTGAACTTTGTGTTCCTATAGCTATTTGTTTATTTTTTTGTGTTCATTGTTGGTTTATGTTTTGTGATATCGATTTTGTGCAAGAGAATGCTTGTATTCCTTGCCATTATTTTGAGATTCATTTCATGTAACTACATACAGAATTTGAAAAGAATATAGTTGCCCCATTTTTCATACATCTTGTGGTGATCATTTGTTCAAATCCTATTCAATTTTCTGCATTCAAGTATAATATATCTGTAGCATGGATTATTGGATTGTATCATTTCCTATTCTAGATTACAGAATATAAGCCTTTTGCAAAATATGCATGTTGTTGATAGTAAGATTTCTATTTGTGGTTAAGCCCTAGTAGTGACCTTCTAATTAGCCTATGTATTGGATAGTGGGTGATATTGCATAGATCATTAGGGTATGTTAAGTGAGTGTCAGTTTTAAGCTTTGAGAGATCTAAATCTATTTGGTGTATCACCTTTTCAATTTTTGTTCATGCAATTTTAGTTAGAGTTTCTCTCTTTCCTTCCCAAAATCAGGAGAAGATAGTATACAATTGATACCCAAATTCAATAGGAATCGGCCTAGAATCTGGAGACTCCTTCTCAAACATAGTCTACCCACAGCAAGAGAAGGTTTCCATTGTTAGGATAGAATTTTCATGCAGCCCTAATGCCTGAGTTGGGGTGACAATTCTAAGCCTCAACATGATGAAATTGAGCAGATTGAGAAGAACAAGACATGGTCACTTGTGCCAAGACCAGATGACAAGAATGTCATCGGTACTAAATCGATATTCAGGAACAAGCCGAATGAGCATGGAGAAGTCACAAGAAACAAAGAAAGAATAGTATGCAAGGGGTATGCAAAAGAGGAAGGTATTGACTATGGAGAGACCTTTGCACCCATTTCTAGGCTAGAAGGTGTAAGAATACTACTTTCTTATGCTGCATTCAAAGGATTCAAGGTATACCAGATGGATGTCAAGTCAACATTTCTAAATGGAATACTTGAAGAAGAGGTATACATTGAGCAACCAGAAGGGTTTGTAGATCCAGACAAGAGAAACATGGTATATAGAGTTGATAAAGCCTTGTATGGATTGAAACAAGATCCTATAGCCTGGTATGAGAAACTTCATTCCTATCTTATAAGTATTGGATTTGTAAGAACTAGTGAAAATAGTAATCTTTATTTGAAGGAAGATATTGATGCTAACACTTTGATTGCTGAAATATTTGTTGATGACATAATATTTGGAGGAAATGATATGCTATGCAAACCATTTGCTAATCATATGAGCAAAGAGTTTGAGATGTCTATGTTTGGAGAGATCAAGTTCTTTCTTGGTCTACAGATCATGCAACAATGTGAAGGTATTTTCATTACACAGTCAAAATACATTAAAGAGGTCCTGAAAATATTCAAGATGGAAGATTCCAAACTAGTTGGAACACCGATGGCTACTTGATGTAAGTTGACAAAGGAGGATAAGACATTAGAGGTAAATCAGACTTTGTATAGATCAATGATTGGAAAACTCGTATATGTTGTACACACTAGATCATCTATTGCACATGCAGTAGGAATTGTTGCTAGATTTTATGCTAACCCCAAGGAATCACATATGACTGCTGTGAGAATAATTTTAAGATATATGAAGAATACTGAGGAATATGGCTTATGGTATAGAAGGGAAGGAAAATTTGAACTCAAGGTGTTTATCGACACTGATTGGGCTGGAAATCTTGATGACCGGAATGATGACCGAAAGAGCACAACAGGAGGAGCATTCTTTATGGGTGACAAACTTGTCACATGAATTAGCAAAAAGAAAGGATGCATCTCTCAGTCTACTGCAGAAGCAGAGTATGTTGCTGCTACTACAAATTGCTCAAATATTGCATGGATCAAACAGTTATTGGAAGGTATGCATATGAAGATCCTAGAACCAATAATTATCTATTGTGATAACACCAGTGCAATAAACATTTCCAAGAATCCAGTCATGCATGCTAAGACTAAACACAATGCCATCAAGTATCATTATTTGAGAGAACAAGTTCAAGAAAAAGAGGTGATACTTGAGTATTTGCAATCCAAAGAACAATTAGCTGATATCTTCACCAAGCCACTGCCCAAGGATACATTTGAATACTTGAGAAAGAGACTAGGGGTAAAACCCTTTTCTACAAGTCAGTAAAATGATTAGAAGGCTGTATCAGCCTGCATATTATCACAATATCAGTAATTTTGATGCAAGAAAAGAGATGAACTTCAAGGCTACATCAATATACAGATAGGTATATATCAGCACCGAGCACCAGAGCATATTGTTGTATTGTTGATGGATAAGGGAAATTCAAGGAATATATAATGGATGGAAAGAAATGATTGTTTGACATTAATGACAGATATTTTTTTAGCATTACTGTCAAAGGGAGAGAGATTATCCATATTATCACATCCTTCTATAAAAGGAGAGAGATTATCCATCATTACATTACTCCAACAGGGAGAGATTATATCCTTAGGGAGAGAAATTGTATGGAAAGATTATACAAAGGGAGAGTTGCTGGCAAAAGAAAAGACATCAAAAGAGAAGAACAGTCAAGGGAGAGAAATTGAAACAAGGAGAGAACACAACACATCATAAGACAGAGAGCTGCAAGAATCAAATCTAAGCTAAAACAAAGCTTACTGATGGTCAGACATTTATCGGTTAACAAAACAAAAAGATTGGTAGTTTGATTAATCTCAACTATTGTATTAGAAATAGTATAGTCTGATAATATAGTATCTTTCCATCAATGCCAAAGGGAGAGATTGATGACATGTAATTGATTGAGTGTTTGATAATGTTAAGTTGAAAGATAATGCAGGTCATTAAATCAGTTAATGGACTGTATTGTCATTGATGTCAACTTGATATCATCTATACGGTCATGTACATAATTTCAAAGAATTAAGAGAACCAAAGGAACCAAAATTCAAGTATTCACTAAGTGAAAAACAACACCGATAGAGTGCACACTGACGGACAAAGCAAAGAAGAACAGTCATAGTGATACCTGACGATCAGAAGCATAGTGTTGCCCGATGAAGCAAACTAAAGAATACCCAAAGAGAAAAGTCATAAGGTTTCCCAACGACCAAAAATACAGAGTTTCCCGACGAGTAAAATTCCAATGATTCCCAATGGATGAAGATCATGAAGCTAACTGGAGTCTCACCAATAGATCAGTCAGTTTTCATCGACAACTAACTACAGTGGTGACCAACAGAACCGAGAATTTAGAAAATGACAAAATATCTAGCTGGCAAAGCTAAAAATAGACTTAACTGGTTGTCTACTTTGTTTTATTCAACCAGAGATAAGTGATTGATTTAAAGATGATTTGTACAGTTGGAAAGAAGATATCTATGAGACAAATCAGGAGTTATGCTTTAAATCTAATTGGTTGGATTGTTTATCACGCCAAGAATCAAGAATCAAGAATCAAGAATCAATGAATATTATGTTTATATAAGAGACAAGGCTAATTCATTTACGAATGGGATTAAGGGGAGTGAATAAAAAGATGATGCTGAAGACAAACTAATGAAGAACAAATTCATGTAGTGCTGATCAAAAAATTTGAAGGAAGAGATAAGGAATTCTGCAGACACCGACGAACAGTGAGCACAACATCATATAGTAGAAAGTATGGAGCACAAGGATTGAATTGATACATTGGTCAGAGAGGTAGTGTACTTAAATAGATATGAAAATCTACAATTCAAGTTTTAATATGAATAGGTCATAGTGTTTCAGTTTAACCATTGAAGCATCAAGTCTCTTAACCGAGCAGGACTTAACAATCTTCTATATATTGAGGTACATCTCAAGGAATGCCAAAAAGGTTCATTCATGAAAGTAGCATTGGACTTGCCTGATACCTATTGACAGTCTAAGAAGGAGGCTAATTCAAGGATGGTATCAATAGATGCCCGATACTAAGTGACAACCTCTATGTATAAAATCCTCTTACAAGGTCGCACTTAACAGTGTGTTTATAACCTTTAACAGGGTTGGCTCCTAAAAGGGCTCACTTCAGAAGAGTGAAAATTTGGGGTACTGGTCCCAGTGGTTTTTCCCTTAACAAGGTTTCCACATTAAAATTCATGTGTCATGTGTGTATGATTCATTTCTTTACTGTATTGCATCTTACATAGCTAACTCTGGATTGATCGGTATACTCTGCTTATTTACTAAGTTTCGATAAATAGTTATACTGCTTATTGGTAATCAAGAAAGAAAAAGGATTGAAAGAGAAAACTGACAGATAGTTAATCATTATTAGTATTTCATGGCATGCATTTTGTAGGGACATAATAATCTGAGATTTATTGATTGGTGGTTAAGTTCGAACGATAAATTATTGAGGCCACTGATTCACCCCCCCCCCCCCCCCCCCNCTGATTCCCCCCCCCCCCCCCCTCTTAGTTATTACTAACATCAACAACCAACTCTTCAACGCCAATCCATACCGATCCAAAATTGAAACTTTGTCTTTTCCTAAAGAACCAAAATCCCAGTGTTTGATAAATCAGTTATAACTCTCACAAATCATCATTCTAACTTCTGCGAACTGACATTCATCATCTAGACATCTCTGAACATAACTATAGGATCACGGTTGTAGATCTTTTGTTTAATATCCATACTAAGAAATTCAACCTCACTGAACATATCAGGAACACTATCTTCAAAAGTGGAAGTATGTTGACATCAATGACAAAACATTAATGCCAACATATATTCATAAAATCAACAACATATTATCAATATCCAACACATACAACATGAGTTTACTTTTAAAGAATATTGTAAGGTTGCATGATTCACCAAGGAGTATTGTTCATGCTACAACATCAAGTTCCTAAGACTTTTATAGAGAGAACTATGGAAGAAAAATATAGCCTTAGAAGTATACAAGAATTTAAAAGTACAATTAAAGCTCATATATAGATTTTTGAAGTGAAAGTGTTTGTTACATGTATATAAAATGTTCAAAATAAACATAAGTAATGTCTAGCCAAACCTTGTTACAATCAGAAGAAACATATTGACTAAAAATTGAAATAAAAATATTTTAAAGAAGGTGATTTAGTATTGGTACATACTAAAAATGATCAGTTTTCAAGGGGCACATATAACAAGTCACAGTAGAATACAATTGATCTTTGTAGAAACTAAAGAAGGAATCAACCATTGCCTACAAGACTAAGTTACCATAGAATTTGGATATCTCACCTCTTGTTAATGTAGAAAACTTATATAGCTTTGTTGTGCACTTAAAATCAAAAACTCAAAAAGAAGAAGGCACAAGTTTTGATACACCAAATTGGAAAACAAGAATCCTATAAAAAACAAATATTTGAATATTTTGCATAAGGAAATTATCCAAAGGACCAAAGGCAAGGAATATTTGAATACTTAGTCGAGTGGAAGAACATAACCATCTATGAAGCCACATGATTATCACCAATTGAAGCAAATTTGAATATTATTTTGGAAATCCAAGAGTAGAAGCTCACTATTTCTACTTACCTAGGTTATTTTCTATATGACCATCCTAGGTCCATAGGTAACCATGTATAAACTAAAAATGAATGTTTTTATTTTTTCTATCTATTTGTGTTTCAATTACTTTGTTTATATTTAGAGTTAAAGTATAAGGTTTCATTATTTTATGTCTTGAGGTCTTTTGATGATGTTGTAACATGAAAGAATTCGGTTGTCGATTTCTCATTGCACAAATCCTAGGTTGTGTCACATATTTCTAGCATACTAAATAGTTTGAAGCACATAAAAATGACTTTAGCATATTTTCTTCACAAAAGTCATCTATTACATCTTTATTCTTGGAACTTCATGATCATTCATTTAGAGAAATGATAAAATTAAAATTCCTCGGTTATATAATTTTTTATATAAAAATGAATAGTTTCCCATGCTCAAACTTGAATATTATGCTTTGGACCTTTTTGAATGTTTAGATATGCATGATAGGCATTGTCATGAACCCATCAAATAAGATTTCTTGAAATATATTTGAAGAAATGACACATTATATTAGTGTTAAAGGATATAGAAACTATGAATGTATAGGTGCTCTAATTAAAACAAAGATCTAAATTCTAGTAATGAAAATGTCACTCACTATGGAAATGTGGCATAAGCTAGTGTATCATGAACATCACACCTAAGTACTCATCTCCATAAAAAAACATTGGACTTAAAATAAAACACCATGTTTAGAAGGTCACCCTAATTTTTTGGAAGTAGTTGATTTTTAGACCTTATGTGTATACATTTGTACCCAGATTTATGATGTAGAGGCCTCCAAGATATAAATCACACATTAAGTTCAATATATTATGTGATTCATTTCTTTTGACTTCTTAGCCATTGTAATTTTATTCATTTTATAGATTAATTCTAATAATTTCATTCAATCTTATATGAGTTGACAACTATTAGCTAGGTTCTTAGAACTTTCTTGCACCACTTTGTGGCTTCAACTATGAGACATGCCTATTTTTAGTGACTCCATTTTTAAAACTTATTCATGATTGTTATTTATAGATCTCCTTATTATAGTTAAATTTTATTAGAACATTATTGAATAAAGTGGATTATGATATTATGGCTAGATAATTGACTTTTATGACTTCAATATGATAATCCAAATTAGATTATGATTATTATTTATTTACAAAATTTGATAATGTTGATTACGTACTAAAAATATTTCAAGTTAGAGGTGATATTAAAACCAAATGAAATATTTAGAGGTTCTCAAGAAAAAAAGTATTGTCATGGATTATTGTGATACCTAGACCTAGACCCATGATGGGACTAAGGTCTTCATGTTGAAAGATGTGTTAAAGTAACATTAATTTTTACATTGTCATTATAAGTGATATAAGGAGTCTTTTGAATATTATTTTTGTATAATTAGTAGCATGTGTTATGTGAAACTGTATTCACATTATTACTAGTTAATCAAGTGGTTTTAGTTAAGATTTATTTATTTATATTAGTGTATTATCTATGTGATTTCTATCAAAGATCAGGATGCTCTTTATTTTATTTTTTGTTTTGTCTATTCTTAGCAAATGAGAAAATATTTGATATTGTAAGTATTTAGTAATTAATGGTCGTGGATCACACCTGTTGTAAGTTTATTCATTGTTATGTTCTTTTTTATTTTAGAAGAAATATTGAAAAAAATATTCCTAGTTCTAGTATAATATCAAATTATGAAAATCACTTCTACATTTATTAGTGGATCTATTTCTTCGTATTTTGAGGAATATTATTTGTAAGCTTAGTAGATTATTTTTTTTCGTCAAGCACTCATCAGTACTAGGACTACTTTGTGGAGGGTATTAACAATTTATTTCATTTTCTCTCTTATGGAAGGTTATTCATTATGGAATTGTGATTGTTGGAAAAGGTGTCTCAACCTTGCTCCTAATGTTTTTGATTTAAAAAAATCCAAAACAAGGGGGCTGACCTGAAGATAACACAACCAGCACGAGAAGTGTAGACTACCAGCACAACACCAAAGTCAGCAAACCCTCATCCAATCCCTTTTTTGGAAATCAAAAAACAAAAACTAGAAACAACATGCCCCAACTTCACCATGAAGATGGTAAATATCCTGTTAACACCAAAAGACCCCAACTTCACCATGAAGTTGGTAATCAGTTTGTGCAAGTTAGTATCAGCAGAGTTTAAAACCAAAATCAAAGTAGAAAGAAACAATAATATGACCATAAGAGTTTAACAAAGTAACCAGTAGGCCCAAAATGGCCAACCAATGAAACCAGCTAACAGAACCAAGCATAAAGAAGGAACAAAAAATTACTTAGGTTTTTAACTCCCTCCACTAAGCATCAACTTGAGCCAATCTTCCGCAAGGAATAGGAAAAGCTTCCCATCATTCTGAATCTCCCCCGGGGTCTTCGCCTTCTCCATGTGCAGCAGTTGGAGAGTCGTTGCCGCCGAATGCATGACTTTAACCGCAAACCCAGTAATTCTGTTGAAACTTTACCCCGGCTCTTTGATTTCCTCCTTAACCTCCCGAAGGTCCTTCTTAGAGACAAAATCCTGAAAGGAGGTCTAAAGTCGCTTAACATCCTTCTGCATTTGAATAAGGTCACCCTCAGCTTCGACCTTACTCTCGGCCTCCACCTTGCTTTCCTCCAGGGCCTTGTCCTTGTTACCCCAAGTATCCTTCTTAGTATCTAACGTCACATGGGGACTAGGCGGTCAAGTAGCCATAAGCGGCGACTCTGAATGGTTACCATCAAACAACTTCTTTTTAGATAAATCAATTGTGGGTAATTTGAAACTTTCCAAAATCTGGGACAACTCGTGGCTTTTCTCGGCACCATCCATAGACTGGGAGACTTTGTCTATATCTTTGTCAAGGTTGTCCTCATCCTTCTTAATTTTCTTCCCTTTCTTATTATCCCCACTACTTCCTTTCTTCTTTTATTCCTCCTCCTTCGAGTCCCCCTCTTCCTCATCTTCTTCCAGATACCTTTTCCTGATACCTTTCTTCTTATACTACGTATTAGAGGTAATTCTGTGGGACCTCCTACTGCTTTCATTTTCATCTTCTTCCTCCTCCAAATCTATGTTGATTTGGGTTCCTCCCGCCGGACCCACTTTATCTTTCTTGGGTTTATTACGCATAGGGGTTTGCATTTTGGAGGACGAGGTGGGGTTAGAATGATAAACCATTAACTCTTTAGGAGCATTATTAGAGGGAGAGTTAATATCCCGCAGAGTGACAATTCTAGGAGGGCATAAAGCAAGGTGAAAATCATAAAGACACAAAATCAAGCCCTCATGAAGAATGTAGTAATTATACTTGGACTTTTTCTTTTCTCTCACATCCAACACTGAAGCCTTGAGAGATTGTAGCAGGTAGAAAGGAAAGGAAATAGTATCATTATGGCGAAAGTGGTTGAGTAGAGGGAAGTGGTAGTTATAAAAGGTGCCAAAATGACCTTCTAGAGTAATGTACTTTATCAAAATGAGACATACCTCATTCCAAGGGTCAGACATCACCTCTCGTTTGAATCCCCCACAAATTCAGACCGGATCCTCTAATTTCTTGAAAAATCTCTTCATGCTAGAATCATCTCTACTCTTAATAACCTTCTTCCATTTTCTCCCATCAATGGAGAGACCCGTAGCTTGGGCAATAACCTCTTCATTGATTTTGAATGTTATCCCATTTATGGTTACCTTACGATCTGTCCAAGAATTCACCAGCTGCATCAAAATGAGTTCAGCACTACCCTCCATGGCTTCCATATAAGGATAAAAGCCTCCCTCCTTCAAGTAAGTATCCGCGCAAGGGTTTTTGAGGAACCCATCTTCAATTTTAGAGGGCTCCACATGGACCATATCGCTACCCATTTCCGAACTGTGCTCAGAAACCTCCTCCTCTTGAGTCTCCAGAGACATCCCACTCATTCTACCACCACCCAGAGAAGCCTTCACCAAAGCCCATGAAAAATCACAGAACACCCAACAAGGATAAACAATAAAGCATATGACAGAGAACCAATTAGGAATAAATCTGACGCATTAATGATTTGTAACCAACAAGTACTAATCACATGGGTGGCCGAAATGAGAGAAAAGCCATCACGTGAAGGGAAATGATTGTAAATCTTTGGTTTAAAACACCAATTGAGCCCGGTCATCTTATCAGGGCTTCCAAGACGCGTGTCAATCCCCACATCAGCACTTTTTTTGGAAGTGCCTTTACTTTTTCCCAAATAGGCATTAAAAGCCCATCTTTTCAGCATTATACCAAAGTTAATTTTCTTTCCCATTACGCTTTTAAAATTTGAATTTGTGCTGAGTCTCATAAAACTACAAGCCATCATTCTTGTCCTATCAGCTTCTTCCACGTGCTTCATCATTTAATTTTCTTTCCTTCTCCACGAGAAAAATAGTTTTCTTTGTTAGTGAATTCAAATTTCTCCAGCACCTAATACCTTGCATATCAAGACCCGTGGCAGCTAGCGCGTCTGTAACACCATTTCCCTCTCTATAAATGTGTTGTACTTTGAATTCATCCAGTCTAGGGAGCAGTGACTAGATGTCCTTCAGCAGATTGGACATATTCCAGCTAGCTCTATAGTTTCCCTTGACCATCTCTATCACAATTTTTGAGTCACCCTCGATAATCTTCTTTTTAATTCCTGTGGAAACTGCCACCTTCAGGCCCCAAAACAAGGTGGATATTTATGCCACATTGTTAGAACCCATCCCAAGATGAATCACATAAGTGATGATCATCTTCCCACAGTGGTCTCTGATAATACCTCCGCCAACAACAATTCCATTAGAGGCAGCCCCGTCGAAATTCAATTTGGTAAAATTTTCCTCTGAGGGGGTCCACTTGGTTTTTCTCCTACTACTTTGGAACAATCAAAAGAAGAGAAGAAGGAAGGAAGCTGCCAGACCTTAGCCAGTTTACAATCTAACTCCTTGGGGGGGAATTGAGGAATTTTCCAATGGCAGGTTTCAAGGTTTCCCTTCAGCAGATTCACAACTGTTCTCACCGTCCTGTCCACATAAGTTTCCTCCCCTCTAAACACCCAATTATTTATTTCCTTCCATAGACTCCAACAAACATACGGGGGTAACATACTCCAAAGTAGATTAATAAGCAGGTGCGCCGAAGAGTGACCCCAGTTGCAAACAAATCGGTCAACATTCTCCATAAAAACCCAATCCAGCTGCATTCTTCTCATCATTTTGGACCACACCATTGATGCATAAGGGCAATGGATAAGGAGATGGTTAATAGTCTCACCTTGATCCTAATGTTAAGATTACTAAAAGTGTGATTTTCATATATAAAATAGAAAAACACAATTTTCTTTATGTTATAGAGTTGATTTTTAGCCAAAATATTTTTTTTTTGGTCCAGCTCAACATTGTCTACAGGCTCCTTCACTAAATTTTTTTTCTTAAGTGGTTGCACAGGTTCCTTATCCTCCCCCTATTTTGGTGGGGGATCCTGTGTGCTCTCCTGTGATTTCCTCCCCTGTTGTTCCACTTCCTGGTTTTGTGGGGGATGCAGTGTCCCTGGATTCCCCTGGTGTTGTAGGAGTAGTGGCTTCTACAGGCTCTACGGATGATCCTCTTTTTGGTTCTACTTGTATTTTTACTAGCTTTGTCGGAAACTTGGTATGCTTTGGTTTGACTGATGAACCTATGCAGAGGGAGAAAGAGGCAGCTAGAGTTGAAGAGGGCTGGATAACTATGATGACATTAATTTTTCCATTAGTACACTTAGTGAAAGACATTGACAGAGATCATCGGTACAAGCATAACCGGCGGACTGCAAGCATAACTGGCAGACAATGAGCATACCCGACAGAACAAAAAGTCATGAGAAAATGATAAGTATGGAATTGACCGACAAACACTGACAAGTGTTAACACTGAAAAAGTAAACAAGACATCACTGATGGGTCAATAACATAACATGACGATCATCACTGACGATACAATTTTGAGAACAAAACTGACGGAGCAGAAAAGGCATGCTCAATGAAAATTTCAAGAAAGGAACACCGACGACAAAGAAAACTGAAAGACTGGCAAAGAAACTTGACTATCAGAATCGACAGTCAGTTAGAGAACCCGCAAATAGTGGATCTAAGTTTTACACATCAGATAAAGCATTGTAATTATATTTTTAGAGTTTTAATTTATTTTAAATCATTACTTGAGGGTCAAGCAAGCATTATGTAAATGTTTTAAGGCATCCTAATGGATCTAAAACATATCTAACTAAAGATCAAGGTCAAGCTGTAAACCTTGGATCTAGAGTTAACTTGTGAAGCATGAATCAAGAATAGAACTAAAATCTAGTATAAATAGATGTTCAATCAATTGTGAATTATGAATTTATTTTTTTTGATAGCCACGAAGAGCATCTAAGGAGAAAAAGGTAGAATTCATGCAAAGTTCAGAAACAGATCACATCAGTTATCAAGAACCCAAAGAGGCTACCGACGAGTAGACAAAGGTATTATTTAGTCATGAAAAGATGATTACTCATACATAGGAAGCTTTATTGGATATGTTATTAGCAATTAGAGAGTGCATACATCATCAGATCAAAGACTTATGTAGTTGCATTCTAACAAGTGCATCAAATCTAAAATCCTTTTGTAGAAGGTGGACTTAACCGTTCTTTACAAATCTCTTAATGGAGTGCACACTTAACAGTGTTGCTAAAGCTTCAAAGGAAGTAGATCTTAACAGGTCTCCACTCTAATATTCCTAACAGGGTAGGTCTTCAGAAGTGACCAATTGTAAGCCTTAACTGACCCCTTCTTATCTATAGATAGTGAAGTCTTGTGGGTAACAATCCCCACCGTAGTTTTTACTTCCTAATAGGAGTTTTCTACGATATCATATCTTGTTTCATGTGTTATCTATTTTCATGAATGTTTCTTGTATGGTTACATATTAAAGAACGTATGTTATGATTGCATATACATAAAGAAAGATGAACAATTCGATAAGATAGTTTACAAACTGATGACTAAGGGTTAATGGGCTAACCAAGAAAAGTTTTAGAGGTACTGATTCACCCCCCCCCCTCTCAGTACATCATTCCAATATAATTCTAACAATTGGTATCAGAGCTAAGTCTCTTTCTTGAAAAGATTAAAGACTTAAGAGAAAAGATCAGAGTAATGGAAAAGTATAGACTGGACATGACTATTGAGAATGAGCAGTTATAGATGCAGATAAACTATAAGCAGTATAAAGAGGCGAGAATCAACTAAAGAAAACTTCTTGATGAAAGAAATATTATGGCAACTAGGCTAAATGAGAAGGACTACAAAGAATCAGAAATACAAGATTACTTTGATTTAGTAGAATCATCAACAAGCAAAGCTTCAGACGCATCAATAGAAGAAATCACAAGTCTACAAGAGGTCAATCTAAATCTGATAGAGAAAATCAAGATGGTGCAAATCGATCAAGAAACTCAAATGGTGAAAATGATTGATGTCATAAATGATGCAAGAAAAGCTAAAAATGAAATAACACTAGCCATTGATGATAGGAGGAAAATAACATAAAAGCTACAAGAGAAAGAATCAGAGATTCAAAGACTTACTGAGCATCACCATGAGGTTACCAACTAGATTATTCTTATGAGTCAAGAAGCAAATAGAATAAATACAAAACTCATTGAAAGAATACAGATCATTGGTGAGTTAAGAGAAGAGAATGAAAAATTGAAGCATGAAATCAAAGTCCAGAATCAACACAACGAATTGATCAAGAAAGCTGAAGATAGCAACAAAAGGATGGATGATTTTCGTGATGGACAGAGAAGAGTCAACAACTACACAGGATTAGGGTACAACAAGAATGGTGAATCTTCTAATCAACTAGATCAAAGGAATGCTTTCACAACCCCAAGACCCAAGAAGTTGTCATGCAATCACTATGGAAAACCCGGCCACACCTCAAACATCTGCAGAAGAAAAATGAAAGGTATTTCTCAAGAACAATCTACGTTCATTGGTAATTGTTATAAATGTCAAAAGAAAGGACACAAGGCACATGAATGCAGATCCAAAGTGACAAATCCAAAGATGAAAACCTACATGGAAAAGTACTATCCTACCTGCAAGATGAATGGGCATACACATGAAGAGTTTTGGAAAAAGAACAAGGGCTGGACACCAAAAGAAAATGATAATAGCCACAAACCAACAAGAGTAGCTAACTCATATGTTTGGGACTATAACACATGGGTAAACTGCACAACATGTGGAGGGTATGGTCATATTGCTGCCAACTGTATGAGAAAGTGGACCAGAAGGTCAAGAGGTTGGACCAATCTAGGTATGGAATGTTTGCATTGTCATAAGGTTGGACATGTGATAAAAGATTGCAAAAACTGACTGACAGATACAAGTACTCATCCCAATGGAAATACCATTGATGACATCAAGAGAATGAGAAACAAGATGTGGGTA
>MU226118.1:283152-317413 GCA_018584345.1 Thuja plicata
GGCAATAGATCGACTTTAGAGGGTTTTATGTATTTTTCATGCTTTCACTAACCCCATGTGCTAAAATAATGATCTATTGAAGTGTTTGTGTCAATCTAACAGGTACCCATTATCACACTCACAATTATTATTATGCAACCTAGATTTTTCTCCTTAGGGTTTTCCTTTTAGGGTTTCGATCACCTTCATAAGGTTTGATCTCTTTGTATTTTGTATTTCCCTCTCTGATTGAATATTTTGTCTTTCAGAACTTTTGTCTCTAAGCTTTGCTTTTGTAATAAGTTATTTTCCATGTAGATGATCTTGGCTTATGAATTTTTTGAATTCCAACATGGTATCAGAGCCTTGGTGATGCTGCCCGTTCCTGAGTTTTTGAAGTTTTTGGCGCTCCGAGGGTTTTAAATTTTTTTTCTCAAAGTTTAGTGGATTTATTTTTTGGAGCACTTTGGGCAAAAACTGACATCTGGGTTGTGTCTGAAATGCCCCAAAACCCTCATTTTCGTATAAGGCATGTCTTATTTGGACAAAGTTGAAATTTGGGCTATATTTTTGCATGCACGACCCTTGATACATTTTACAAGGCAAAAATCTACCTCAGTTTTCATGCTACCACAATTTTCGTACCGCTGATGTCAAAAGTCACAGGTCTGAGATCTGGATTAAATTTGACGGCCACCAACCCGTCATACAACTTGCCCCTTTTTCATAATGAGCACCTTGTGGTTTTTTGCTCATATCTTGAGCAAACAGAGGCATTTTTCGCTAAACAAAATATCGACAGAAAGATGGTTTCGAGGCCATTCTGATTTTTTCAGTTTGGTTATCTGATTTTGTTGTCTTGCAAATTTTTTTTCAGTCAAAGTCAGGGTTCCATTTTCCACTCTGGTCACTATATATCTTGCTCCTCCAGACTCTATTTTTTGACTTCCGCATGGCATCAGAAAGCTTCTTTTGTTCTCCTTTCTTCTTATACGGATCTCACACCCAGATTCTACTCCATGTATCTTTTATTCAGTTTTTTTCTTTATGGCATTCTGGTGGATATCTTGGATGTTTCAGGTCCTGGGATCGTTTCCTTTCTGAATATTGTATACATCTTTTTCTGTATCTTTCTTTTCCAAACGCATTGAGATAAAGTGTCATCTAATGCATGTTTGGGATCTTGCACATTTTATGCTTAATTGTACTCGCACTACATTATAAAGTGTCATGGGGGGGTTGATGTTTTTCCTTGTTTTCCATCTACCTTTGTCAAATGAGTGTTCCTTCCATGACATTAGCCTCATTATGTGTGTCAAGTGAGTGTTCCTTCCATGACACCATCATTTATATGTGCATGTACGTTCTTCATCATGCAGTGTTTCTTGGTAGCTGATTCAGTGTACCTGTCATGCCTCTCCCTGCTCAGCATTATGGGGGGTATCTCCTGTTGGTTCTAATGCTTCCTTGGTTCGATTGATCAGCTCTTCAGGCTTTGTTTACAATCTTGTCTACCTGATCATGTTCTATTACAGTGGAGGTTCCAGCAGTTACTTTTCGACAATGTTTGCAGCTTCATGCTTCATAGGTGTTCTACGTGTTCTTTCTTTGTTCCTATTTTCTGGGACATTATCTAGTTTGGAGGCTTCTTCAGTCCTTCACTAGGCTTCATTTCTTTTTGGAGAGGGGTTTTTCCCACTGGGTTTTCTCCTTTTCTCCTCTTTATAGAAATTTGTTTGTACTTGGGTACCTGATCAGGCCTTGTTGTCGGGACCCATTTTCCTGCGTTTAGTAGTTGTTTTCTAGGTTTTTAGCTTCTCCCTAAGTTTATCTTAAGGGGGGTGTTAGATTAATAAAGTGATTTTGTTTATTAATTAAATCATATTGATTTAATTATTAAGTCACTTATTATCTCTATTTCACTTAAGCTAAACTTTAGGCATATAATAATTAATTCTTTTATTAAATATTATTATGCAACCTAGATTTTTCCCCTTTAGAATTTTTCTTTTAGGGTTTCGATCACCTTCATAAAGTTTGATCTCTTTATATTTTGTATTTCCCTCTCTGAATGAATATTTTGTCTTTTAGAACTTTGTTGTCTCCAAGCTTTGCTTTTGTAACAGGTTATTTTGCATGCAAATGATCTTGACTTATGAATTCTTTGAATTCTAACAATTACTTCTTGGAAACCTTACTTTATAAGAAATCATGTACATATTAATTCTTGAAAACCTTACTTAGAGGTATATGATTTTGGTTGCTAGTAGAGGTAATAGATTAGTGGTTACAATAAAGATGTTATGCTAATGTTAAAGAATGGAATATGGTTCTGCTTAACCAAATTAAACTCTAATATATGTTTTTTCCCTAATTAATGAACTTGATAAATGATATGGTTGTTGCCATCTTTCTATAGTATGTATTTTGCTATCATAGATACTTTGACACATCGTAAATGAGTGCTTCTTAGTAGATGAAGTCGATAACTCCCTACTTGTGTGAGATTTTTCTTTTGAGTGACTGTATCTTGTGAACATACATAATTAAATTATTATGTTAGTATAATTCTTAGGGTTGTCTTTTAGGAAAAAATAGGTTGTGTTATTGATTTTGTATGTTGTGTTCAAGAGCAAGTTTGGACATGACATTAACTTGTAGATTAAAAGAAACAATGCACACAAGAGTGGTACCAATAGCACAACCACCAGACTACCAATCACACACACAATCACCAATCACAACAAAGCTCATGCCACATGATATATGTGACAAGAATGAATTACAAACACAAAAAGGGTTACATGGGTCAACAAGGGTGACACTAGTTTATGTTGAAATGACATGTTGGAATACATCTTCATCACCTACTTTCCTCACTTAAAAGTAGCACACTCATTGCACCCATTAGTACATTCAATGGGATATACTCAAAGCGAGTTGGATAAAGAACATATATATTAGAATTAAACAAAATCACATAGATCAATTTGCATCTCCATTGGTGCTTCAATACTCGACAACAAACATATTAGATTGTTCTCCTCACTTTCTTGTCATATTAATTTGTCCTAGTAAACAGTATCAGCGTGCTATTTGAGCTTATTTCCCATGTTTCAATTTTAATTTGATTTTTGTTTTCCAACAAATCGCTCAACTTTTCTTATTCATTTGTTCTAAAATGGGCAATCAATTGTAAAACAACATACTTGCACAAATATAAATTGTTCAAATATAAATTGTTTACTATGTTACTGATTTTGGAGAGCATAGTGAAATTTTTTCAACTACTTATCTATCCTCAAACTACTATCAACACATGTATGGATGCACATGGTTGCCATTTAAGGTTTGTTGAAGCGTACATGCTCCTTCCTTGTAAGATCTATAGCTCCTAAGGCATAGTAGAGATTATATAAATAATACATTCCAATGGGTCAATACATTCCACTTCGTGGGTTTTATCTATCTAGGCTTGCTTCTTTGTACATGTTCGTGGATTTTTAAGATGCTTGCTCCCTTTGCATGCCAGCCCATTTACACCAAGTCAGGAGTAACAACATTCTCATTGTTTAGGGTGTCTTATGTGGTGGAGCTTTAGTATTCACGTGGGTCAATAGTTATTCACTTATGCAACCTGTGATTGCACTAGAAATAATTCCACTCTAGAAAGAAAGCATTATAGGAATGTACTTTGCAATCTCCTACGCTCTTGGTCAAAGTTAGTTCCCTATACGGATCAATAAGTGTATCTAGTCACATACAAAACATAGTATAGGTTTATTGCCAATTCAATTTGGTATCCATGTATATCCCCAGTTGATATGCTATAATCTTCCAATTCTCATGAATTGTGCTCTAGGGAGAAAGCACTACAGAAATGTACTCTACAATGCCCTATTTTATTTGAGTTGTTTACATCACTTTCTTTGCATGCCATTTTGTTCTATGGATCAATTTTTGCAGTCACAGCTTGCTTTTTCTTCTGGAGGTAAATGACATTTTTGTAATTCACCTTATATGGGATGATGGCAGCCCCAATCACACTAAGCCACAAGTAGCCTCAAATGTAGCTGTAGCATTTTACTCCCTCTTCAATGCATTCTCATGACTCTTCATTCCTAAATGGGTTTGCAATCCTCTACATCAACTCATTTCATTGGGAAACTAGTATCAACATCCACAAACAACAGTAAGCGATTGAGAAGAACAATGGGTAGAATGTAACAATGTTTTTTAAGAGTTTATTTGTGATGGATATTATATTTGATGCATAAGATCCCAAAATGGTGGATTTGGTGGCTACTGGATATGCCTTTTTTCATTGTCCATGTATGCTCTAATTTCCTTGAAGTATAAATTCTAACAGCTATGTATCTTTGACATGCAAAACGGAGAATCATACAACTAGTTAATAAAATAACTCGTATTTATTCCTCACATCAAACTATATACTTAGTTTTAACCAGGAAAGTATATATTTTGAATTCTACACTATAGCATAGTTAGGTTCTAGCTGTCAGTGAACTAGGCTTCAGCGTATGTTTAATATCATATATCGATATGCTTTTCAACCAGTTATTTTGAAATCATAGCTTTTATAGAGTATGAGCTGTGTTTTCCCGTGTTTCCTCTATCTTAGCTTAGTTGTTGCCTCAAATTATGGAATTTGAGCCTTCTGTATCATCAATCTTTACTTGGCTGCTGAAATTGAATTCTTTTCGCTTGGAATTGTAAGCTGCAAGATCTAAACCTACAAAACTTTACAGGAAATTAAGTTTTGTTGTACTATTATCTTGATCTGAAATCGTCCACTTGACATATATAAAGTGCAGAAACAACTAATAGGGAGTTGCTCAAAAGCATTGAGAAGAGGAAACATAAAAAGGCAACGCTTTCTCACATCCTACCCGTATAAATACCACCCGTAAACATATTTGGCTAAAGTGTTTTCACTTTCTCTAGTCATGCACATTGCAATCTACAAAAACTGCTTGCAGGCTCAAAGAATGTATTTAAGAAATTCACACAAACTCAGGTGTAGAAACAATGTTTATGCTGCGGTTGTCTTATATGGAGCTACAATATTCACATGGGTGAATAGCAATTCAATTGTAAGTTCTCAATGCACTGGAAAGAATTGTGTTCTACAACGAAAACATTGCAGGAAGTACTTTGCAATGCCCTATGCTCTTAGTCAGGTTAGTTCCCTTTATGGATAATGGATCAATATGTCTAGTCATATACAAAACATGGTATAGGTCTATTGCCAATTCAAGTAGATATCCACGTATATCCCCAGTTGATATGCTATCTTTTTCCAAGTTTCATGAATTATGTTCTATAGAGAAAGCTATACAGGAACGTATTTAGCTAGTTTAGGTCCCTTTCTTACCATGCCGTTTTGTTCTATGGATCAATCAGTGCAGTCACAGGTATGATGCTTTCTTGTTTGTTTTTTCTCGAGCTACATGACAAATTTGTACTTCACCTTCTTATGGGCTGATGGCAGCCCCAATCACACCAAACCACAAGTAGCTTCAATTGTACCTGTAGCATTTTACTCTCTCTTCAATGCATTCTCACGATTCTTCAATACTAAATGGGTATTCAATTGTCTACATCAAGTCATTCCATTGAAGAAATTAGTATCAACATCCACAAAGAACAATACGTGATCAAGAAGAACAATATGTAGAATGTAACAGTGTTTAGAGAAGTATATTTCTAATGGATATTATATTTGATGCATAAAATCCCACAATGGTGGATTTGGTGGCTACTGGATTTGTCTTGTTTCATTGTCCATGCATGTTCCGATTTCGTATGAGTATAGATGCTAATAGCTATATGTATCTTTGATACACAACACAGAGAATCGTACAACTAATTAATAAAATAACTCTTTCTATATTTGTTTCTTGCATTAAACTATATATGGACTTTTAACCAGGAAAGTATTTATTTTGAATTCTACATTTTAGCATAGTCAGGTTCTACTTGTTAGTGAACTAGGTTTCAGCTCGTGTGTAATACAGTAATACCATCTACTGATATGCTAATCAGACGGTTAAATTGAAAGCATAGCTCTTATATAGTATGAGCTGTGTTTTCCTGTGCCTCCTCTGGTTTAGCAAAGTTTTGCAAATCATTGACACCCAACCATTTGCACAAGCAGCACAAGATGAAATAAAGTCCTCACTTTAGTTACTCCTGTTCTGGCTTCATTTTCCTGTTTCCGCATAGAAGTCATCCTTGCACATACCACTTTTATTTTACAGTTCTACTAATATGAGCTGTTTTTTGCTATGCATTTTTCATTAATATCAACACAACTGCTCCACAGGATGACACAACCCAATGACCACTATGTTGATAAGTGTTTTATGACCACACCAACACAGAATAAAGTGCCAAAACATTATCCTCTCTTGATCAAAATCACCATGTATGCTAAGACTGCACAGAAGATTATAGAGGCGACTAAGGTTCCAACTGCGAACTTGCGACTTTAGTGTGGAGATGAACTCTTTTGGCTTGATGTATCCTGCTTGTGCAAGGGGACATACGCTAGTTCACTTAGAATTATCAACTTTCTATGAATGATATGGCGTTATAAGTGCATCAACTACTTCTGACTTTTCAAAATAAATTGTAAATGGGGTATGGGTTTAGAAAGCTAGACTACTTATACTACTACTAATGCAAGACTATGTTAATGTTGTGGTGAGAACAAACCAGTCCTAGCTTTGCCTAGTCAACTACGCATAGGAGGATGCAATCTTCAGAGGATGCAAGTATGGTGGTCAAATTACCAATGCTCATCAAAACCATAAGAAATGCAAATCAATGATCATCTAGTAATTGAAGTGAGATTCCTGCAATTGGGCCCAGAACTAACCTTGCACTGTTGGTTGCAATCAACAAACACCAAAATGTATGGACACTTGTTTCACCATGTATTCAACAACAAAACCTTTCATCATCTAATCTATCAAGTTATTTTACTTCAATTATTCTAACTTTTACTTCAACTTAAGAAAATTTTAAACTAAATGAGGAATGCAAGAAACCATGCAATACTCCAAAAGTTCACAAGCATTCACCATGCAAAGGCAACAATGAATATGGAGCAAATTTGATAGTATATTGGCAACAATTTCTTCAACAACCTCCTCTTTACAAATGAGAAGGCCTTGTCTTATATAGAGAGCTCAATTACAATGAATAGCCAAAATCGATTCAAGATCAAGGGCCAAGATTAAGCCAACAAAGCCCTAATGTAACTAACTGCTACAAGCATTAAATGCTTATCCAGTTACATAAAAGCACCACTTTGTGAGCCAATGAAAAAATTACATTGCCTTCATGGTCCAATGAGAAAATATGTTAGGTAGAGACTTTAGGTGGACTCCACATGTACACTTGGAATGATTTGATTGGTTCATTTGAACATGCGGGATTGGAACCTTCTGATTGCTTGAAGATAAGTGAGCGCCACCTCAGCATGCTTATCTTGTAGACTTTATTAATTACACTTGGAGATGAAGAAATATCTCTTGATAGTCAACATTTTTTATCCTTCGATTGACTGTGATAGCTCATATTCCCAAATTGCTTCATCTTCGTGCAGTCTTCTCTATCCTTTGAAGCTCTTCACCTTGAAACCTTCTCACTGACATGACTTTGAATTTTCTTCTACTTGCAATCTTGATGTTGTCCTGATATCCTGACCTTAATCTTGCACTTGTAGAAGTGATGTAGGTGCTTCATGTTGTTGAATCTTTCAATTGAACTTGGATTTCTGAAGAATATTCAAGTTTGTAAAAATTTTCTTGATTTGTAGACTCGATCATGATGTTACACAACTTTTTCTTTGAATTTCAATTTGATGTCTTGAACTTGATCTTAGATTTGCATCTTGATTTGATCTTCAACTTGGAAACACCTCGCTTGCTTGATGAACAACCTGTAGTTTGATGATACTCAAGGTCTCCATGGCTTTGATGTTGAAATCACGCTCGCATCTGAAACCCTAAGCTCCTTGTCAGCTTCACTTGAACCTAGTCTTCCACGCTCAACCTCCCTTTTCACCTTGCAAAACAACATCATTTTGTTAAACATTTGAATTTCATATTTCATTTCAAATCGAAAGGGATCAATACCAAGAAATTAAAACTTATGATGAAAACACCCTCCCTAGACTCCTTGAATTCAAAATCTAATTGCATCTACTTGTTTGTAGGCTGAATGATGACTTGAATTAAATTTAATCATATATCCTATTGAGTTCGAATTCAATCCTTTAAAATACACACGGCCCTTTACCAACATATACGTCACTTAATTGCAATGAAAATTCTGAATTTGAAATGTTCAAATTCTACAAGGCTTGATTTATTTTCAGAATTTGAAATTTTAACATGTTTACACAATTCCCACCTGATTAGGTCTGATTTCTCTTCACAAGGCTTGGGTTTGCACTATTGATCTGCCCTTATCTCAATATCTGTCCAAGTTTGATTTCAATAATGTCTTCACAAATTCGATCTGTTCAATTGTAATTAGCTGCTCAAGGAAATCAATCTGCCCTTAACAATGCATAATCAGATTTGAGTTGGGTGTTGAAATGGATTTCAACACCCACCATATATAGGCATTGAGGGCAAGGGAGGTGTCCCTTTGTCTAGGCCGACCTCGCCTTATTTAAACAAATTTAAATAATTGAACTTGTTTTACCTTTATAATTAGGCCGAGCTCATTAATTACATTCTCTTGACTAATTAATGATTAAACTCTCTTTAATGATCAATTTCTGATTATAGCCGACTTAACTGGATTATTTTTTATCAAATTTTAATTGCCAATTGAGCATACAGCGGAAATCATATGATAGTTGGAGCAGATTTTGACTAAGTGCTGGGCGCAATGCATTGTCATTTTCGGAAATCTCATGATGGTTGGGCGCAATGCAAGGTATCTTGGAGCAGAAATCACACCATAGTTGGGCACTTTTACTTGCACTTTGCCTTGCACAGGTCAGAATTTGTAAGGTAGTTGGGCACTTTTACTTGCCCATTCAACTCGAAATTGGTTGTACATTGAGTTCAATCTTGATCTTGCAACTTGGAATTAGACTTGTTGTTGAGCAAACTCTTAACACTCAGATTTTGAATTTTGTCTTAGTTTGGGCTCAAACTCTTGAAGGCTGATCCGAATTGGCACCCTAGTTGGGCACAATGACTTGTCATTTGTTTGTCAAGCCCTTGGGCTTGACTTGAACATTCTCAAAAAATGGCTAAGTGAAGTTCCAAATCTAATTCTTACCCAAACTTCACAATTCTTTGTTCTTTCTTTGATCACCCTCAATCCAACCTTCATACTTCCCTTGGTTGTTCACACAAACTTGATCAAAAATTTGATGTCTTTGATAGTGATTGGATCAAGTTGGAAAACCGCTTGCTTTCTCTTCCTTAGGCTCAGGCACGACAAAATGTCTAAGTGAAGGTTCAACTTGATGCTTCAACTGAAAATACTTACCCTTGACCAAAACTTGGTTTTCTAAGGACTTGCAAGACTTCGAAATGTTGCCAACCTACCCTAAAGCCTACACCTACTAACAGCAAGAGCGAAAAGAGAGGGTCCCCATTTGCAATGGGTTGATGGTGTGAAGAGGTCACAACACACTACAAAACCAATAAGCTATTTGAATAGTGTGTATTGCAAGCATGCTTTTTATAAACTGATTTTTGGCATTCTTCAAGCAACTGCTGCCTATGCATGCATGCTCATGCATATTTCAAAAGTATGGTTTCATTATAAAATCTCTTCAAACACACAGTGGTATGTTCTATGCTAATCAATCTTAAGACTTAACTCTCCATTTGACATAGGTTAAAATAAATCTAAATATTGTAAGTTCCTCACTGAAGATCCCGGTTTGGCCTTTTGATGTGGATTAATGTTTTCTTTGAATTGAATGAATGATCCTTGCTAGGAAAAATCCTTTTGAAGGTAATAAATTTTCGTTTTTATACATTGGAATGCATATACGTTTATAAACAGCAACCTCTTGTGATGTCTTACCAAAATCAGTATCATTACCAATATCAAGTTTTCATAGACATGTATGCAAGATATGGAAGCATAGACCAAAACCAGATTGGTGTGCAGATTTGAAAAGTTATATTAATCCAACAGGACCATGGTCCATAAACATAGTTGATATCACTGCAAACACGAAGCTTATATTGAAGCAGCCATATTTGTGGTTGAATGCCTTTTCTAAATCAAACACCAAGAAGTTTTTTTCATATCTCAAACCAATAATCACTTAGTGGGTTAGATGAAGATAAGATGGATATCCCATGCAATACTGTGACATTTATTAAGGGAACCATAAATAAGAAGGCTACTGCTAATTGATTCTCCACTAAGACATTCAATGTCATATGGACTGCAATGATTGCAGTATATGCATAAATGGATCTTTATTGGAAAGGCTTTGGAAACATTCAAGCAAATGCAATTGGCAGCCATAAAGCCAAGCTCCACAATTTTTGCCAGCGTCCTTGCTGCCTGTGGCGAAATGGGAGGTTTGGATCAGGGTAAGAACATCCATCAAAGAAAAATGGATAGATGAACTTATCAGATGTTGTAGTTACAATTGCCCCGGTAGACATTTATGCAAAATGTGGAAGTATAGACAAGGCATGTGAATTGCTTGATAGAATGCCTCAAATAAATGTAATGTCATGGACTGCAATAATTGCAGGATATGCACAGAATGGAATTGTTGAAAAGGCTTTAGAAACTTTCATGCAAATGCATTGGCAGATGCAAAGCCAGATTTCACAACCTTTGCCAGATCCTTCCTGGTTGTGCCAATACAAGAGCTTTGGAACAGGGTATGTACATCCATCAAACCATAATGCATTGAAGATTTTTGTCAAATGTGGTTACAACTGCCCTGGTAGACTACACATAATGTGGAAGCATAGCCAAGACATGTACAGCTACAGATGCCATCAAAAGTTGTGTTAACCATTTTTATGCATATTGAAGCAAATCACAAACTCTCTACAACCTGTTGAAGCTTAAGCGCCCTGTTTCTTTGTGCATCTATTTATGCCTGTGCATCATTGTCTGTTAAATCCTTGGTATATTCTGTGTCCAACTGTCCATATCCCATCTGGCAGTTTGACAGGCAGTTGTAACTTGTATCTAAATATGAATTTGTCTTTCCAGGATGCAGATTTGTTCATTGTAGATGAGATTGCGTTTTATGTTTAGTATTCTTGATTCACAGGTTACAACATTTGGTGGTTGTGTTTGTGTTGTCTTCTCATATCTATATGCGACAATTCTGTTAATATTGTCTTCTTATAGTTATCATTTACAAAATTCTGCTAGTAAAAAGGTTAACACTTAACAGTTACAATTGCAATGACTTTAAAATTAGCAGTTATCTGCTGCAATGTTAATTTCATGCAGGTTGTTTTCTTTACAAATACTGGCAAACACTGCAACCTCTATTGTAATCTGTTCTGTGCATTTGAGTCAAAACTGTTCTTGCAGCCCTCAACAGGGACTCCAGCTGCGCCACAGCACTTGTTAAAATATAATTCCTTTTCATTCATTTTCAAATGTTCATAGGTAAATTATAGAATCCACATGATCAAACATGAATGATCGAAGCATAGTTATCAATAATTAAAAGTCCACAAGCATCATATATCCACAATAACATCACGTGCTTACAAAATCCATCACAGATAGTGTATAGAAAACAGCGTGAATAGGATAACAAGAGTAGAATCCAGTTGGGCCTTGCAAATGCTCTATTAGCACTTTAGTTTTAAAAAACAATAAATTATGCTTAAAAATAGTTTGTTAAGTGTCGCAAATAATTGTAGGTAGTTGCAAAAGTAGGAAAAAGCAAGAATTAAAACCTGGGAAAATTAGAGCTCATAACACAGAATTTACCTCAGAGAAACCCAAAATGGGATATATTCAGAACACCAAGGACCATACCTCCTCTTGTCACTATCTTTTGCAACTTTACATACCATTATGCCTTTCTCAAGGTCTCCCAAAATACTAACAGCCTACAAATAGTGTTCTTACAAGTTTTAAATATTTTATGCTTTGTACCTTGCTCCAATGCACTGCCATGATCCCCAAGGTACTCAACCAAGAAGAATTACATGAAACTCAAAGAGTTCACATATACAAAAACTAATTGATTGATTGGACAGGGAGTCCAACAATAGAGGTTTTAGAAAAGACAGAATTCAGAAGTCTAAATGCTTCAGCATCCTTGGGTCCCAAGGTCTATCAGTTTGCCATTTTCTCTATGAAATCATCATGTTGTCCTATTTAATTCAAGATGGTTTTTGCATGGATTCGCAGGTGGCCTGACCATTTTTGTTGCAGACAAAATCATCTGAGATTTTTCTTTCACAGCTGCCCTTGGTCATTAGGTATATGTATCACCCCAAATCACTCTGCAGTGTGCACATGTTATGTCTTTATGTCTTCTGCAAACTGTTTCTCTGTTGAATTTCTTTTGCAAGGAACACTAAAAGTGGTTATTATGTTGTGCACTTCAGCTTTTTGAACAGGAATTTGAGATTAGTGGTTTAGTCAGCTGGACATAACTAATTTTTATGATCCAATTTCGATCATGCGGGACCTTAATTTGGGAAAAGTCTGAAAACTCTAAAAACCATTAAATGGAGGGGGAAAAGGAAGTATTTCCTTTTCCTCCAAAAGTCTAGGGACAAAAGGGATTTCTGTTCATCTTTACAAAGTTCATTTGGGGCATATGTGATGCAAGTGCCACATAGTGCACACAACATTCTCCATTGACGATAATTGAATATTTAGACGCTGCTAGGACTGTGTTTGGTATCTCAAAGTTGCCTACATGTTAGATTTATACCTGTTGACAATCAGATTAATAATTGTCTCAGATTCACCTAGTGGTAATTGTAGCATATAAGTTTAGTAGTTGGGGAAACAGTACTCATGGTAGGAGACTGAATGAATGGCCATCTGCTACTTCAAAGGTATTTTATATTTCTGCTAAAAGCTGTAAATTTATTCAACCGTCCCGACAGGAATCTGAATTTTGCAAGGCTAGCTTGTTCCACTTTCTCTCCCTTTATGTATGTCACCATTTCTATTGATTAAGCTCTCCTTTTCCAATATATGAATATCTGTCATTATTTTACTAAAAGGTTGTGGGATCATATAAGCCTTAGATGGGTGCCACATACATATCCCTTAGCTGACAACTGCATGGAAAGATGTAAGGGGTTGATAAGGAATCTCGTCAGATTGGAGAAGGGTGACATCTTTTGATAATGCAACAAAGCTGGAGTTGGCCCTAGTATTTGTTCCTCTTGCAATAGTAATACAGATCTTTAATGGCTAGATTGCACATGGCTTTTGTTAAATTTCGATCAGATTTGAGTGTAGAAGGAATTTTAGTTTTAATTATGTTATTTCTCACAGTTTAATAATGACTGAAATACTTAATATATATATATATATATTATTAAACAATTATATTCTGAATATATATATATATATATGAGAGAACATATCAATTGTTATCTTGCACTTTCAAATTACTGTACTTGATTGTCCTCGATATGCCTATCATATGATATATATATAGTGAAGAGAAGGCATGCCTATGAAGAGACGTGCCTTCACGCGAACTATGCTTGCGTGGAGACATGCCTCTCCATAGACATGCTCCTTCATAACACAAACTGATAATATCGGTTTTAAACAAAACTGTTGTGCATAAACAATAACGCATAAACCGATATATGAATCGGTATTATTAACGATGCATAGACCGATGCTTAGTAATCGGTATTACTACCAATACATAACCGATACTTAGTAATTGGTATTGCTATCAATACAAAGCACGATACTTAGTATTGGTGTTTACTAGTAACTGATACTTTTTTTTTTTGGTCTATAACAGTGATTTTTATTGATAAAAGTAGGAAATTACATGAGGATTACAATTTAGCATATAAGCTATATAGGTTATCATATAACCAGTTTCAAACTTTAAAGCACATGTCTACGGATCTCAAAACAGCCATAAAACATATCGGTTGGACAGACATAAACCCCATTGAGAGAGAAGCATATTGTGCATGAAAAAGATGTAAGGGCTATATATTGCATAATATCAGATGCAAAATTGGCTTCCGCCATAAAACCTATATCTAGCAGCAGTCGAGATAAACAAAACCCAAATGGCTAAAATAGACATATTCAGCATTATGCTTACAAAAACAAACTGTCTATCATCATAAACCTTAGCTGCCTCTTGAGGCATCATCAGATCGCATCCGGTCGCCTTCGTTTTCTCGGCCCACGTTTCCCGCGCGGGATCACCTCAAACACAACACTATTTCTCCTGTGCTCCTTAACACGAATGTGCTCGGCTATGTTCTTCAGATTTTGCCATTTGCTCCGAATGTTGTTTGTGTAAACAGTTTTGTCAACTTTTCCCCACCAAATCAGAAAGGGGACCTTTCCAAATTCCTCACCATCCTTGGAGTCTTCGAAACACTCACTATAATCCAGTCCAACACCAGGCACAACCCATTCTAGAATAGAATCAAGGCCAAGCAACAGCTCGTTGTCAAAGAGAAAATCGATCAAACGCTTGACCTCACCTTCAGATTCGCCAAGTTGCAGATCCCATGCAATGATAAGGGAAATTACATCAACATTGGAACGTCGTTTTGCATGTTGTTGTTGGAATTGACTGCCCAAAACATCCAAAGCAGCCATAGCCAACCTTTCTTCTTTGTAATTGAGCAAGCCTAGCATGCGTTCCTTGGTCGCAGGTCCTTCAAAGGCTTTCTGCTACTTTAAGGTTCGCATAGAAAAGGTGGCCTCCATCATCAACTTGTGAAGAGAAAACTTATTTTGAAAGTTGATAGAAAATGATGAAAACGCACATAGGATGGGTATAAATCAACACTCAAGCCGAAATCTCGGTAGAGTGAACTGTCTTTTCAAAAACTGTCATCCACACTTTGTCATAAGTGCGAGAAAAAAGGAGTCGTCATTCCGCTAACCTCTCCTTACACGGCAATAAATGCCTTTATTTCACACAGAGAAACAAACGATATCACAATCATCATTTGGCTGTGCTGACGCCATTGCCATTAATTAGCCATCAACTCATCACACTTCGCCAATATGGGAGAGAGGCACCACGTGCCTAACCAGTCATCGAGATCCTTACAATAAAGCAGATATGACCACCACTAACACCCATATATTTTTTAAAACACCACATGTGTTTTAAAAGGTTAGCCATTTTGGAGGTAAACGGTCATATGAGTGGAATCCCAGCGGGTTCAAAGTTAGAGCCAGCACCTTAACAATATGAATTTTGAATATCAACGATCATGAACTTGCATCAAAAAACTATTAGAGGTTTAAGAAATCTTCATCATTAAAAAACTTTATGCACACCATATTGATATGCCCAAGGTTTGTTGCCCATTTAGAGACAATATCCGCTTGTTCGTTACATTCCCTGTGAACATGATTGATTCTGAAATCAGGGAAAGATTGTAGGATGTTGGAGATTTCTTCTATAATATTTTGAAGATGCCAAGCTTTAGCACACCCATTCTTGATAGCATTCACAATAATTTGTGAGTCCCCTTCAAGATGAACCTTTTGCAGTTTCATCCTCTTTCCAAGTTGAAGAGCCAACAAGGCAGCACTTGCTTCTGCTACATTGTTGGTGTCATCATTCAATCGTTGGGTAGCTAAGGCCAAAACATTCCCCTTCCAATCTCTTACAACCACACCAACACCCGAGGGCCCAGGGTTACCTCTGGAAGCCCCATCAAAATTAATTTTCACCCAGTCTTGATCAGGCAGCATCCACTTCAAATCCTTCCAGTTCTCCTTATTTGCAGCAGCATTCTTAATTCCTCCATTTCTAAATTTCAAGCTAGGCCACTTGGAATGAAGAAATCGGTCATTCTTAGTATAAACATAGCTCCCTATGGCTGATTGCAGAACAACCTTCATAGTTTCTTCAATGGCACAAATTATGCTCGTCTTTACCCTGTGAATGAAGCTTTCCCTCTCTTGAAAAATCCCCCGATTTCGTTCCTTCCACAACTCCCAGATTATTATAGAGGGGCAGACCTTCCACACAGAAGAAAGAGCAGTGGATTTAAGTGGAATGGGCCAGCTCTGAAACACTTCTTGAACACCATTTTGCATAGGTCCTATCCAGTTAAGTCTTTCCTTGATCATGCTCCAACACTCCTCAGCAAATGGGCATTGAATAAACAAGTGGTCAACATCTTCTGATGTTGCTTTGCATAGGGCACATCTAGTAGGCCTCTGAAGTCCAAACCGCTTTCTTCTTTCAGCAGTGAGAATCCGCTTATGCACTGCTAGCCATGCAAAAGCCCCTGCCTTTGGCAAACATTCTTTATCCCAGAATAATTTAGTTGGCCAAAGAGGGAGATCCCCTCCTTCCTGGGATGAATAACCAAGCTTCACTGAGTAGATCCCACTTTTAGCTCTACACCAAATCAACTTGTCTTCCTGGTTAGATCTAATAAAACATCTTTGCTGAAGCATTTCTTCCATTAAAGTTCGTTGGTGAGCTGGGAGGTCTAAATCATCCATCGCTTTCCATTGCCATTTGGGGCCAAGAAGAGAATTCTTGTTTTCTAAATAATCAGACACCTTATGACCCCACCTTTGAGTGAAGAATTCTTTTAATTCAGTAAATCTAACATCATCTTTTAAGATCGAATGGTTGTTTCAGGAGTCTTCCCAAAATAAGGCTTTTGTGCCATTGCCCATATGTCAGGATACATGTCTTTAAATGACATGTCTACAGTCTACAATGAAGTTCCAGATTGCAAAACCTCTAGGGGGATTAGAAATAGTAAGGATTCTTTCATCGTTTGTAGAGTCCAAGTATTTTGCTCACAAAATTTTGACCCATAAGCTTCCTGGCTGACTACATATATTCCAAACAAGTTTTGCTCCCAAAGCTAAATTCATCTTCCTCCTGTCCTTCAAACCAACACCTCCATTTGACTTGTTCTTACAAATTTTGTCCCATGCAAGGAGAGGCCATTTATCACCCTCCTCATCCCCATTCCAAAAAAACTTCCTCATTCTCCTTGTGATGGCATCAAGGACTTTGTGTGAAATTTTGAAGTTGCTCATTGAATAGATGGGGATAGCTGAGATAACAGCTTGAAGAAGTAAGATCCTGCCAGCAGAGGTTAACCATTGACTCTTCCATCCCTCCATCCTTTTAAAGCAAGAGTCCAAGAGACCTTTCCATAGGTGAGGCTTGGAGGCACCATAAAAAAGAGACACCCCAAGATATTTACCTGGTAACAACCCTGTTTTAATCTGCAAAATGCCACTGATTTCATGTTGAAGATTTTGATTTGTATTAAAGAAGTAAATCTCTGATTTGTGGCATTGTTGTAACTGTCTAAAGTTCTTTTAATGACATGAGCTTCATCTATAGAGGCAACTCCAAGGAGGAAGTTATCATCTACAAATTGCAGGTGTGTAGATGAGTCAACACCCGCAACAATCTTGATGCCCTTCCATTTACCTATAGTCCTTTGTTTAGTTATAAAGCGGCCAAGAACTTCAGCCATGATAATAAAAAGGAAGGGTGCAATAGGGTCACCCTGTCTTATTCCCTTTGTGGTTTCAAAGAAGTCTTGAGGACTTCCATTCACCAAGATAGAGAATCTTGGTGTATTAATACAACTAGCCATCCATTTTACCCAGCCCTCAGCAAACCCAAACCGCCTGAGAACATTGAGAAGAAAACCCTATTGACATTGTCATAGGCTTTCTTAATATCCAATTTAATCATCATGTTATTGACCTTAGCTGTTTTCACTGTATGAACAGCTTCGTGGGCTATAATTATCCCTTCAAAAATAGATCTATGTGGGGCAAAACCACTCTGCTCTTCAGAGATGATGCTACCAAGGACAGTTTTAAGTTTGTTAGCAACCACTTTAACAATAATCTTGTAAATTGTGTTGCACAAAGCAATGGGTCTGAAGTCATCAAAAGACTTGATGTTCGATTTTTTTGGAATCATGGCTATGAAGGTGTTATTGAAGTCTTTAAGCATAAAGCCTTCGGATCTTGATTCCTCTACCACTTGTAGGAGATCTTCACCAATGATAGCCCAAGTCTTCTGAAAGAGTAAGGCAGGAAAGCCATCTGGGTCAGGGGCTTTATCCCTTTCCAAACCAAACAAAGCGGTCTGACTTCATCTAGTGAGGGTGGGCAAGAGAGCATGGCATTCTGGGCTTCAGAAATACATTTAGGGATGAGATCTAGCAGCCCCCCAGTATCATTTTCATTCCTCCCATGCTGCGTGAAGGTGTTCTGGAAATAGTTAATAGCTTCTTGATTGATTTGTTGTGGCTCATTAATAACTGCCCCTTCACAAGTTTCAATAGAGAAAATTTTATTTCTAGGCCTTCTAGCTTTAACTGATTTGTGGAAGAGTTTTGTGTTTCTATCTCCCTCTTTTAGCCAAGTCTCCCTCGACTTTTGTCTCCAATAAATCTCTTCCCTAGCAAGAATTTCTTTATACTATTTTTGAAGGGTTTGTTCTTCTAGATACATGAATTCATCCATACCTTGTGTTATCACTAGCTCATTAAGAAGGTTTAAGCTCTTTTCAACATTGAGTTTTTCCACAAAGAATTTCGGAACACATCTCGATTCCACAATTTAAGCTGATCCTTAACATATTGAAGTTTTTTGAAAAAAATAAATGATTTGTTACCTTCCAAGACTCCGCATTCTGCCACCAAGTTTCTATGTTGGTATAAAAGTCATCCACCCTCAGCCACATAGCTTCAAACTTGAAAGGAGATCTTTCAGGGGCAGCATCTTCTTGAATGTTGCACATGATTGGGTAGTGATTAGAACTTGTTAAAGGTAAAATATTTGTTGTGCATATCCACTCACATTCTTCCCAATTTCCAGCAAGGAAAAATCTATCCAGTTTCTCGGCTATATTCAAGAAACCACTTCTTCTATTGGTCCAAGTGTAATCACCTGTTCTGAAGTCTAATTCCTCCAACCCATTATTCAGGACAAATTCAGCAGAATCTTTCTGGCTTTTACTTTGCCGGCCTTTTCCACCTTTTTTCTCATGGGGACTTAAAATGGCATTATAGTCTCTCCATAAAGTGAAAATTTCCTCTCTTCTATCAACTAGGAAGGTGGAAATAACCTCCCATAAAGCCTCTTTCTCAGAAGGGCTATTAGGTCCATAGATGTTGAAAACATAGAATTTGGAAAGCAATTGTTTAGATGCAACTTCAATCCATTGCCAGTTAGCTGCTTGGTTGATCATCACTACATTCACTGCACTGTCATCCCATAGAATGCCCATGCCCCCAGAAGCACCAAAAGCCTCTAAAAACACCCCACCCCATTTAGCAAATTTCTTTCGGAACAAAATAATATCTTCACCTTTAAGTTTAGTTTTTTGCAAAAGAACTAAGTCTTCTCTCGCCTGATCAAGACCTCTCTTGAGCCAGCGAGTTTTTTCAGGGGCATTGCAGCCCCTAACATTCCATGAAAGGATCCTCATTGCTTCCGGGAAAAGGCAATAACCTTTCCCGATCTCAGCAATTTTCTCTGGTTTGCTGCACAACCAGCTTGTTCCAACTTTTCTTTGGTGGATTTAGCTCCTCTTCTCCATTTCATCCCCAGTTTTGGTCTCTTTATTTTAGACTCAGATTGGTGCAGACCTCTACTTTCAAGAACATTAAGAGACTCATCTATCCCTAAGTAATCATCCCCACCATCATCACTATAAAAGCTTAAATTATAGGAGTATTCTAATAAATTATCCCCACTGTCTCTAGCTTCATTGAAAGAACTTTCTAGATTTCTAATTGGAGAGATTTGACCATCCTAGGGGTCTCCCTCAACAGCTATCTCTTCACCAATCTCTTTATATTTATCATGATCATCCTGAATTTTGTTAAGAGCTTCTAAAATAGGAAGGAAGCAACTAACCTTATTTTGAGAAGATCTCTTCTGGCATTATTTAGAAATTTAAATGGTTGGGGGAGGATTACCGAGCTCCTTGGGGATTGTTTCCCATGTGACCCTGAAGAAGCACCAACAGCTTCAATACATTTGAGCTCTGTCTCCACACCAGGTTTCTCCAGTAGCGTGACCACCTTAATAGGTGAAGATCTAGTGTCCTGGGCTACAGAGACTCCAATAATGGGTGTTTTATAAGCAGGGGCAAGGACTATGGTCTCAGAGAGGGGGCTAAAAAAGGCTTCCAATGAGTCATGGGTTTCAAGAGCAGACTTAAAACCAGATTTTTGGTTTTGAGAACTCACTATTGTCGAGGCAGGTCTCACTATGCATATGAGTAGGAGCACCCATTTCATCAAGAAGGTTGAGAGTGTAGAGTGGGGAGTCCTCTTTGGTTTCATCAGCAGCATAAATGATAGGATGATGAAGGTTATAATCTTCTAGCAAATCTGCAGAGTTTGAGCTTGGGCATGTGGGGATAGAAGTGATTGTCTTCTGAAGAACCTGTTGGTTAGAAGAAGATGGGCCGTGGATAGCCGCCTCAACAGCCAAACGACACTCCTTTCGCCAGGCAAGTGAAGCCAATGCATCATCACCAGGGCGTTTAGCAACAATTTCAGCCTCATCTAACTGAGTTAGGTTTCTAGATAGGGACCTTCTTGCTAGTTCATCTAGAAGGAGATCCTACATAAAACCCTTTCCTTTAACCATGCGAGAATCTTGGATGTTGTCCACCATTATATCCTCATCCCAGATTTCAATCCGCTATTTCCATGCACCATTTGATGTGTCCAAAGTAATATGATTTGGGACAGGCATGTTTTGTTGTAGATTGATCAGGATTTTGGGATGTATGGATGAATCCTTGTGACTAATTACCTCCTCAGATCTTATAAAAGATCCAATCATATTGCCAATCTGTTGGAGCGTTTCATGTCCCCAATACTCAGCTGGGAGATTATGTAGGTTTATCCAGACTGGGTATTCTGAGATTTTCTCTTTGGTTGGATCAAAGTTGGCCACCCAATCTTTTAAAAAAAGGCCTTTCCCATTTATTAAGTAAGGTCCAATTTTTAAGATCCAATCCTTATCAGTCTTTTCTTCGCAGAGGACCAAATAGAATCCATTGGCTAGGGTTTTCAATTTGCATCCCTTACCCCAAATTTTCTGACACCAGCTCTTAATAAGGTTAACAGATGGCCATGGTCCTAACCATTTGAAAAAGAAAGCTCTATCCTTAAGAGTGTCTATAGATTCCTGCCAAGTGGAGTTAGAGACACGCATAGTGGAGATGACTTCAAACCTGATATTTGGCTCATGTTGAAGCGTCGGAGTTGGTTTTTTGGTTTTACTGCGAAACCATATGCTGCTTAGGTCTGTAGAATCTATCAGCAATCTTAGAAAAATCAAAGTTTTTGACATGAGGCTCATAGCCCTTGTATGAATGTGATCCCGAGCCATTCTTCTCCCATTTCCTTCCATCCCTGGTTACTTTTCCTTGAGTGCCAATGAGGGGAGCATTGGTTTTATCTGATCAGGTATTAGGTCCCCATGCTTGAAACCTAGCAGTGTTGCGCCTATTGAAAGGCCATTGTGGTGTCAGTTTAGGTTGATATGTGAACGATCCATGCTTTTGGAAAGCACCACGACCATCAAAGGAGCTAGGTCGGCCTTCAAAATTTCCTGCAAGTGACCGTTGGGGCCTCCACCTTTCCCGCTCCCGTGCGCGCTCCATCTCTCACCCTAATTACTAGTAATTGATACTTATTACTATGTAAACATCGATACTAATTATTGTTGCTTGTTCATTGATACTATATGCAATTTTATATATATTAATCAGTCGATATATATAATCAACTCAGCATAATCGATACTTTAATCAATTCAAGTTTATATATTATAATTTGATTGATATTATTATGTATATATATAGTGTATACATACATATATATATATATATATATAATAAAGAGGCACTTGAATATTATATATATATATATATATATATATATATATATATATATATATATATTTATACATTGCGCAATTTCAATCATAATTATAATAATCATCATTTATATTTGTATATGATTTCATTGATTGAATTTCTCCGACCAAAGCTTCAAATCATTAACACTCCCTCTTAGCTAGGGAGGAGAATACAAAATACAGTAGAGTCCACACATAATGTGGATAGTATTACCTCAAAGTAATACAAATATCATTTCTCATGATACTCATCATAAGGATGTCATCTCATGAAATTTAGAAGTAATGGTCTACAAATATCAATACTTATGATATTCACCATAAAGATATCATCTCATAATATCAGGAGCAATGGTCTACAAATATCAACACTTATGATATTCACCAATTTGCTCACACTATCCATTATGGTATGTGCACTGGCATCAACCATATGATAGCCTACCATAGGGATATGTATATGGCATGTCCATGGATATTAAGAACTCAATATCTTGCCATGAACTATCATGATATGAGCTCAGATATCAACCATATGATATCTATCATGATAGATAGTTAAGTTATTGTAAAGTCGTCACTTTGCAATAACCATCAAAAATACAAATGATAGTCATTAGGAAATTGTCACTTCCAGATGATAACACACAGGGGCCCATAAAATAACACAAATAGTATTTATATTAGTACAATGATCAAGGATACTGAGATTCAATCTCAGAATTTACATTTTAACCATACCAAGTTTACCTCTGAAGTATTCTACCTTCGTTTTGGCGAGAGGCTTGGTGAGAATGTCTGTTGTATGATCTTCAGTACACTAATGTACCTCGACTGAATAGCATTCCTATGCACCAAATCTCTAATATAGTTATATTTGATCTCCACATGCTCTGACCTGTCATGAAATATAAAGTCGGAATTTTCATCACACTTGATGAATCCCAAGCTTACCAAGTATCCATCTATGACCTAGGTGTTCACATAAAGGCCTTCCAGCCTACATACATGGGACTCCATCCCATGAATCATAGTCCTCTGACTGATCACGAGAGTGACCATCTTGGCATGGTCCACTCCCTCTGAATCAATATGATCATGATCCTCGGAGATCAAAATGGATTAGATCCTCTAGTTGCTTCCTTTGAAGCTCAAGTTCTTGCATCAACCTCCTAACCTCTTTGTTCAAGGTTTCCTCAGAAGAAATGATAGACTCCCTCTGAATTTGATATTAATCTTCAACTCAGTCCCATAACTGCAAGCATCAAGTTCTTTCTCCCTTGAATTCAATCTCATATGCTTCTTGATTTGTCGTGAAAAAATTTCAGAGAGAGATTACAAATAGTTCATAAAGATAAACTATCCCGAGGGGAAATACCAATAATAGAAGCATACAAAATTTACTATCCCAACGTTATATTAATGACGCAAAAAAAAAATTCATGAACATTATTCAAGAGTATGAAATACTTATCTCTTATTGTCAAATATTGCAGACCTCTGGCAACTTCTTGAACCCTTTTTGAGCAACAGAGCTTTCAATTGAAATTGGGCCAGTCCTCTTGCAGATTAGAGAACAGAGAGTCTTCCTTAACAACTCTGGTTTTGACGGAGCATCATTTACCAATGTGGGTTTCCTCTCTCTCTCTCTCTCTTATGCTTTGACATGGATTGTATTGACTGGACTTAATTTTCATCAACTAGATATCAATGTATCTCACAAGAATTGAAGATGCATCAACTTCTCTTCATACTCAAGTTAATGCATCCTACCAAATTCTTTCATATCCTTGTGATTGTAATCATATTATGAAACTCTCACAGATAAAGAAGAAGCCACGGTTTGCAGATTCCATGCTAGGAACTCAAAGCCTATGCAAGCCTTTCTCGGACTGCTCACCCCAAGAAAGTCGAAAGCCCCATGGTCAGTAGGATGATCAGACCTTGACATGAAACTTGGTCTTTCATTTAGTCTACACTCAAGCAATTGCAGGAGTATTTGATCTCATTTGATTCTCGGGAAGCTTCAAAAATTCTTCCCTAACTCATCACTTACAATGATCGCCCAATTTATTGCAATGTTCCTTTGCTGAATGGTTTGTGCTTCAATTGACCTTTATTTCGGCTTGTAACATTAATGATGCAATTATTAATGTTTTCTAAAGTTCAGCAATGAAAAAAAAATCTTTCATATAGCCCTCCAGCTTTAATACTACAATCGTTCTGAACATTCCCGTTTACTGCCAATGTTTGTTGAAGTCGCAACAAATACCCACAGCAATAATTGTGCATAGATAGGGATCATCAATATGCTATAAAGGTAAATCTGTGTTGCGAATCTCCATATAGCATTGCAACCTTGCATTCCTGTCAAACTCAAACAGAGGAGTCGGCTTTTGTTAAAATTAGTAGTTTTTATTCAATTATTGTTTACGGGTCTTCCAAATGTTGTGCTGCCACCGAATCAAAGACGGGTAGCACAACCTCAAAATACTAATCTGCCATAGGAGGGAACAATGCAAAGCTCAATCCCAGCAAAATCGCTAATCTCCTTTTGCTACAAATCGCATGAGTCAATGAGGACAGATATAACAACCTACAAACCAAAGTTCCACATTAAATATGAACACCCTGGTAATGAAGACCGACTAAATCACGGTGCCGTCAGTGTACACAGACTTTGTGAAGAATAACACACTGTAATCTAGTGAAGTAAGCCTAATCTGACAAAAAATATATGTTGCAAACTGGAAACTCTTTAAATGATACAAGCCACTGTTAAGGAAAAAATCTTATCCTACAGACAATATTAGCAAATGCCTCATTCGCAGGCTCCACAAATACATTTCCCCACTCATAAAATTGAATAGTAGATGTGTGCCACAAACAATCTACACACATATACGACTCACACACATAGCATCCACCTATACCGCAGGTTTGCCTATGCACATTGTCAATGAAGACACCAGATCGGTGCGCCTCACATGCAGATCTATGCGCAAAAAATGATCGACCAACACTGAAGCTTGACCAATCATCGCCTCAGATCTTGGGTTTCCACATGAGTATGAGCACATGATAAATGAAACATTCATTTGGGAAAAGAGGAGCAAATGAGATCTCCAACAGGATCTAGATACCATTTCAGGACTCCTGGATTTGCAATCTCAGAACTCGATTGGTAATGAAGAACTCGACGCTCATGGAAACCATGTCTATGCACGATCGTTGGTTGAATGGTACTCGATTGGCAATAAACTCAAACCATTTCACAAATATATTGTTCGCATGCTAAATTTGTTATTGCTTGACTTGGCTTACACCAATTAGTTCCCGGAATGGCATATGAGGTTGTCATCTTCCTCAATGAAATCACATACATTATCAATGCTCCCTGAAAGTTAATGGACCCTTGACTCTTCATACGGTAATACTTCTTCTTTGTCATCACTGTACACAAGCTATATCCCCGTGGGCACCAAGGTGGACCCAGTGACCACAAGAAGATTTCTCGGCTATCTGCGAAAGCAGTTTCACTGCTTGAGAGCATGAGCTCCTGACATCATTTTTCATCCCAATCATTATTCTCTGCAGCATTTTTCTATTGATCGGACAATGAATCACGCAATCAATCACCTCTAAGACACGCGGGATTTGTAAACAATTTGCCAGCAACAATCCAATCAGTGACACTCTTGTCACCTCTTTTATTTGTTCTTCACACAATACCCCAGATTGTGAGCTGTTGTTACACTTCAGATCAGTGAAAGACACAACAAATGCTAAGAGAGTACACTATGATTAACCAGCGACAGATTTCTGGGAGATGAGTTTCCATTGCGATAGCAGTTTTGATGAGGCAGCCAACAATGAGGCTCGTCGGCGAATAAATCAAGCCCCCCACGGGAACAATAGTACCACACATGTAGAGGAAAGCAACTGGTCTTTAGGATCTTCCTTGAAGCGGTAAAGCTTTGTTCAAAGAAACCTGCTTTGATACCATGTTAAATTTCGATCAGATTTGAGTGTAGAAGGAATTTTAATTTTAATTATGTTATTTCTCACAATTTAATAATGACTGAAATACTTTATATTAATATTGTTAAACAATTATATTCTGAATATATATATATATGAGAGAACATATCAATTGTTATCTTGCACTTTCAAATTACTGTACTTGATTGTTCTCGATATGCCTCTCATACAATATATATATATATATATATATATAGTGAAGAGAAGGCATGCCTATGAAGAGACGTGCCTTCACGCGAACTAAGTTCGCGTGGAGACATTGCTCTCCATAGATATGCTCCTTCATAACACAAACCGATAATATCAGTTTTAAACAAAACTGTTGTGCATAAACAATAATGCATAAGCCGATATATGAATCGGTATTATTAACGATGCATAGACCGATGCTTAGTAATCGGTATTACTACCAATACATAACCGATACTTAGTAATCGGTATTGCTATCAATACAAAGCACGATACTTAGTATTGCTGTTTACTAGTAACTGATACTTATTACTATGTAAACATCGATACTGATTATCAATGCTTGTTCATTGATACTATATGCAATTTTATATATATTAATCAGTTGATATATATAATCAACTCAGCATAATCAATACTTTAATCAATTCAAGTTTATATATTATAATTTGATTGATATTATTATATATATATATATATATATATTGCTCAATTTCAATCATAATTATAATAATCATCATTTATATGTGTATATGATTTCACTGATTGGATTTCTCCGACCAAAGCTACAAATCATTAACAGCTTTGTTAGTTGACTCGTTATCTACAGTGAGGCATATATGTTATGATAAAGCTAAATCTAGGGATTGCACATAGAGGATGCATCGCAAGTTTTAGGTGGTCTATTTATATGCATGGTTTGCATATGTCCCAATAGTTATAGAGAGCTTTGCATGGCAACCGGAAACTTGCAGCTAGAGGTGGTAGGGATGAGCTCTGACTTTTGATATGGAACTCTTTTCTAGTATCCTAGTCGCACTGTTTGTTGTGACACATGAGTGATTCAATGCATTATGAGCAGTCCCCATGTGTTTGTATGATAATGTCATTGAGATGGAGGGATCCAGAATAGTATCCAGCCAAGGAGTGATGAAAAGCTCAAATTACAGCAATCTTGGAAACAGTTTCCGTGGAGAGCTGATGATGGCCATAATTCTTTCCCTAAAAGGAATGGCTTCACGTACATGCTAGCAGACTGCATTTCCCCTTATATCTGCATTTAGGAATTGCCTTTGCACACCAATTCTTTCTAAAATGAGAGCTTTGTGCTATTAAGATCACAGGTTAAGAAGAAAATCATCTGAAGAAAAATATGGGAAACCTTCTCCATATTTCCTTAGACTCCAGTATGGTCCTGGTCAAGCCCTGCTTTTTGGTGAAACATTTTCACAGCTCTTCAGTTCCATCTCTTGTCTGTTGCCTGTGAACAGGTCTTTGTTTCACAGAAGTTTAAGCAGCTGATAAATGATCACCTAAAATCATTCTTTCCTGCCATTCCAGAACTCTTTCTGTACTTGTGCAGTTTAAATTCACAATGAGAAATTTCCTGTGGCAACCTTTTGCAAATGGCCTTCTTGTCTCTGAATTTGACTCTTCATCTCTGAATGAAGCCATATTTCCCAGCAGCTTCTCAGTCTTTATGATCGTTACTTGCGTTGCACATTTTCAGAAGCACACGTCTAATGACTTTTCTGATAGATTTGTTTGACCATTGACTTTGAACAGGGCTTTGTGGTTTTTATCATAATCGTTTGGTCTACCCTCGCGGAGATAACAGTACAAGCATTAGCTCTCCAGAACTCGTTATGATTTAAACAAAAAGTAAATAATCTGTTCTGAAATAAATAAAGAATAATTTATCTTCAAACTGTTGTTAACTAGTTGTTTCCTGGAAAGTTCAACATCTTCATTCCTACAGAATGCATGCAGTTTTTATTCAGTTGTTTCAAATGCTTGCAGGTGAAGAGCTACAATACTTGACACCCTAAAGTTTACAAAGAATTTTACCAGTTGTTTCAAGTAACTATTGCAAGGGCTACAATACTTTCACCCTCGCCAATCTGCATTTAACCAAATTCTTCTGGTTCTTTCAAGAGCAACCTGGGAGTGTTATAGTGGGTTATTTTGGCTGTTTTAAGGGGCTACCTGGAAAGGGCTTCTTTACCTTCTCCCCTTGACACAATTTTCCAAATGTTTCAAAAGGCTACCCCTGAAGGACATTTTCAGCTTAGCTGCCTTGAGAACCTGATTTTTTGGAAGTTTTAAGGGGCTACCTGGAAGGGCTACAACTTTGACACCTCGTACCAAGAGTTTTGTGAATCTAGGAACCACCCGGGAAGAATAAACATCACTGAATTTGTTTAGACTCTCTTTGCCTTATCATCTGGCTCTTCCCTTATTCTTACTTTTTCAGATTTCTGGGAGTTTACCTAGTCTTTGAAAAACTTTTACTTAGGTACTGTTTTTTTGCCTATGACCTTGGTAGTCTTTGTGCTACTTTCTCTTCAGTTGTTCGGCCCGTCCAGGCCTCGTTTTGTCTTATAATACTGCTTCTCTGATTCAACCTACAAATTATCTTATAAATAATTTATACAGTTCTACTGGAATATTAAATATTGTTTTCCAATTAGAAGAAATCTTAGATGCGTTTGACTTATATCAAAGGACCAAGGGAAAACATGAAGTTCTATTTCATATTGAAGATTTGATTGCGCACTGGCAGAAGGTTTATCTTTGTTGAGATAAATTCAAACGTTTGATTGGTAGGATCTATGTTTATTAAAACTGTTAATGCCAAATGGCCATGCCAGAAAGCAGATGGAACTTCCACTCAGTCTATTTAGGCTTTGGAAACAGAATTCACTAGAACGATGAGAGTTCCAGAATCAAGAGAAGAGTATAGAATTTATGCTAGTCGTAATAAGTTATAGCTTATAATTTGTAAATTGGCGATTAGTGCACAGCAAGAAAAGAGGGTACCTAGCTGATGACCCCATTCAATCATTTGAGACCCCACAACCACAGGCGATAAATTATGAGCTTCATTGAAAATTAGAGGAATACAGTACAAATAGTGCATTGTTATTCTTAACATGCCAAATAAATTTCTATCAAGTCAATACAAAGTATTTGCAGTCATAGGGTATCACATGTAACCACAAGCCAAAGAAAGAACCTAACTCCATATCTCTAGCACATAAATACCCATTTGATATAAATAGGATTAAGAATACAGAAGAAATTTGTTAAACATAGTCTTCTCAATTGAACATGAAGAGAACCTAAAGCCATCAGGGCTTTAGCATAGAGTGCCATGCACAATATGCACACACAATTTTCTGTGATATGTAGACATAAACGGCAAAAGAAATGCTCATTAGCATGACATCCCTGATATCACCCTTGTTCCGAGGTGCTGCAAATTTCCGTAAATCATCAACAGATTGATCCAATCTCAATCTCTTGAAAAAGGATAGCTTTGGTCCTCGAGAATTCAAATTCGATTTATGTTTTGAGAGAAGGGGTTTAGTCTTTCCGACACCCAAGGTTGTTTTTTCGTAGGTTTTATCTAGAGTTGCCTCGTTAACCTTCGAACTTGCAGATTTGCTGACTTCTTGTTCTCCCTTGTCACCAGGCACACAACTGGATCGGAATACAAAGGAACCCAAATGGCTCAATTTACCCTTTTGCAATGCTAAGCTACTTAGGTGGCCTGAAAATGCTAACCCAATTTGGTTTTTGCAGGAAATTTGAGACCCACTTGCAGAAAATGCTTCTCTTCCGTGCAGACAACAGCAAGACATGGAAACGGCCATCGGAGGAGACCAATTCAAATTCAGGAATGAAAAAAAGAAAATTGTGAACCTCAAAAAAACAATATGAATGGTACTAACCCACTTCGCCTTTCCACTCATTTAACTGGCCCCTTGGTTTCTCTACGTTGGAAATACTGAATGGATACTGATGCAATCATTTTTTTAATTTTGTTTGTCTTTTAAGAATGATATGCAATAATTTTCTTCTTGTTCTCCACAAGGATTCACTTCGTTTTTACACGTTTGTCTTCTTACCAATCCTTGTGAAATATCACCAAAAGACAAAATTCGTAAATACAATTCTTACGAAATATCTCGTCTCTTTGACTAAATATATCCTTCCCATATCATGTGCCACATTATAATTTCATATTGATATTATTATTAGTAACAACATTGAGGTATAAAGCATGAGCTCATAATGCAGCGTTTGTTGTGAGCCTTTGTGATAGGGAGGTGCATGGTTCGAATCTTAGGAATTACACAATGGAGTATGCTGGGCACCGGGAGTCAAAATGAATCGTCTGTCAGCACAATTGATCGTGTTAGTCATTGTGTCAGACCCACGATGGGTGTGTGTTCTTGCACCTTTCGGGCTCGATGTCCCTGTTGGGCTTCTGGGCTTGCGGGTTTGGGTTGTTGGAGTCAATGGGGATGAGGTCCCCCAGATTTGTGGCCTCACTAGTTCATAGCTCCAGTCAAAAGCGACTATTACCGATCAAAAAAAAAACATTGAGGTATATATAAATTTCTTGTTAAGTATTCACACTATTTCTATAAATAAAATTATATATATTTATGTCTATTAATTGTTTGATAATATTAGGTTTATTTCATAGTGTGTTGGTTAAGTGGTGGTGTTAATGTAGTCACTAAGGTTCAAACTCTATTGGGTCATTGTTATCGCATGATTGTGCCTTTGTTGGTCCAATGCGTTCGTGAGTTTGAGCCTCCAAGTTTGTTAAATAGAGATGAGTTCCCAAGTTTGTGATATCACTGATTCATAGCTCTAGATCAAAAGTGTTTTCACGTAGACCTAGAAGGCGTGTTGTGCCAACATCACCGATCACATTAAAAAGTATACAAGGCACTTATTTTGAAAAAAAAAAAAAAAATTTATTTAGGGAATAGATAATTCGGCTAGAGGAAAGGATATTATCAAATAATTTTATTACTTTTAATAACCTAGTAAACATTAATGTTGGCTATAGAGACCCCGTCATTCCCCCTCCAGGGTTTAACCTTTTCAGATATGGATACAACAAAGCAAAATTAGAAGTCCCCATTTCTAATATTTTTAGATATGATTTGGGAAAACTGGTTGTTCCAAATGTATTGGTGACTGTAGAATTAATCAAGGTCATGGCCAAGGCTTACAATCTTGGCTTGGGTGCCCTTTTCAATTCAAAAGAAAATTTTCTCATGAAATTAATAGGTCCATAATTTGTGAGATCTTCAACCTAAACCCTAATGCCATACTTACTATTGATTTTTAGGAATTATGAAGGGAGTATGACAAATTGAAGAAATGTTATAAGATAGGAAAATTGCCAAATTTCATATCAAAAGCCCTAAGCAAAGAATAGAAAAGGATCACATATGATATGCGAGAGCCTCTGTACTATGACATTTATTATGATTATTTCATCATAACACAATTTTCCTTCTATCAATTTTTGGGCATCGATTAGGAGTATAGTCTACCAAATCATTTGCTAGTCCTTGCTACTGTTGTGTATATCGATGAGCGAAATAGGCCTTTGAATATGTGTCATATATTGTGAAGAGAATTCATAAGTCCCTAGTTGCCATAAAAAAAGACCCCAAGACATTGCACTTTAGATGGTATTCACTTTTATGTCATGTTATTCTTTTATCTACTTTAAAGATTTGGAGGCCCCAACTCAAGGTGAGCCCACAAGAGAACAATAGAACTTTGTTAATCCTAGATTGGATCTATATTTAGGATAGGCATTGCGAGACAACTGATTATACAATTTTGAAAGATATTTTGTTAGAAATGTTTTGATTCAACTTGGAGAGCATGTGGATTAGAGATTGTCTGAATTTGTTAAGAGATTTTTTAGGCCAAAAGATCTTATTCCTAAGAAATGAATAAATCAAATTAGGGTGATTGATTTCTCTATAAAGAAAACATAACTATTAGAGTTTACAGTGCACTAGTAGCACCTATGTGTTACATAAATTTGTCCCTTGTAGAATTACATTTTTAGAGATCACACAAGAAATGAATGAGGTAGATAAGGCTCATTTAAGAAGTGCAAAAAAGGGTTCATTCATATCAAACACTTATTTTTTTAGTGTGAATAAAGAAGGCCTTGAACTGACCATAAATTTCTTAAGGCCCTATAAGATGAAAGTGGACGCACAAAGGCAATTTGACCCTGAAGTACACTGCATCCATGAAATCATGGCATCTTACAAAATGTCAATCTTTATGAACGAATATTATGAAACTTAAGATTTGTAGTGTCGTAAATTATATTTCTTTAATTAATGAGTCTAATTTCACTCTATCATAGCACTCATTCTAGTTTTGCACTCCTCTAAGCATTATTGGGACCATTTTTGGATTTAAATTAATATTACATTTGAGTCATGTTCTGTTTTAAATCTCAACACACTCCTCTTTGGGTCCTTATTTTAGTGTGTCCTGTATTATTATATCATCTCAAGCTTATATGGGTCCTATCTTATTTTAAAGTTCAATGCAATTTGATTTCGTCGGCACCCATAACAATTTTAGATCTAATAACATGACCCTATTATCTTTCTAGCTTCAAAACCTGAGCCAAAAAGGGTTGGACTATTTTGGTAATTGTGGACTATGACATAGTCTGACCACCTTTGTATTGGTTAAAATTAAGGGAGGATGCCTTGGTATTCCCAAATATATCCTTGATTTGGGAGTATGATCCTTGAAGGTAGGCCTAAATGCAAAAATACCTTAAGGGCCTTATATAAAATACCTCTCCTAGTTCATTTCAACATCTCTCAAGCATATCTCATTCTTATCATTCCAACTCAAGAGAAAGAATTCTTCACAAGAGCATATTTGATTCAAAGAGCATCAAGCTACAACAAGACATCTTCAATCATGTGTTTATGATGGATTTTGTGAAGATTCATCATGTTATTGCATCAATATTTATAGGACTTATCCTAAGAGTATTGCATCACCAACCAAGGGTATAATCATTTCAATTCAAGAATTTCCTTTATATTTCGTATGTCCTTTTCATCATTATTGTTGTAGGGTTGACTCCAAACCCGAGGCTTGACTAAGGCAAGATCCTATACAACACAAACACCCTTTTTTCTTTGTGTGTGCAAATAATATAGGCCCAAAAATAGGTTTCAGGTCTAGTTTGGGAGTGCAAGAATTTAGTGATGATAGAGACATAATTTAGAATTCGTCAAAGGGACTAGGGCACCTAGTGTTATAGTCCTATTAATTTAGCCTGAAAGTTGATTGAGAGGCAGTATGGAGGCTCTTGAGACCACTCTGAATTTTTAACTAACCTGGGATACCTAGAGGACTATAGTGCCTATTGATAGTGTCTAGCCATTTTGAGCTCATATTTCAAATGCATGTTCCTCTACGCAACCCCTTTTTTAGTTCTATACATCATAATTAATTTTCAAATCTTCATTTTTCAATTTATGTTGATTATTGTAAGTTTTACACCTTTAATCCTAGTTATACATGTTGAAGACAATTATTCAATTGTGTATTGCCATTGATGTTACACATGTATTTACACTTATGTAGTGATGTTACACAAATGTCTACATTCAGACCGAGCACAGTTGGTGAATAAAAAGAGTTTTTCAGTGTTAACTGAGTCACTCGGGCATTTCAGTCATGGTCGGGCATCAAAGAAACTCAGTGTTAACCGAGTTGATTATTCAGTGTCAGCTGACTAACAGTGGTTTACGTTCTATGATTAATTGGTTATATGAGGCCAAATGAATTGTGATTTATTACTGTAGACACCCGAAAATGGACAAGCTTGCGACTTTACATTAAAAACACTAATTTTCATCTATTAATTAATAGTTTTTTAGTCATTAATTAATCATCTATTTTCCTCCAAATCATCTAATCAAATTCCCCAAATTAATTAAATAATTAATTTTATTTAATTAATTAACCTTAATTGATTAATTACCATTAATTAATTAATTGAATTCAATTTCCTATAGTTTAAATTCAAATATTTAAACTTACTAATTAAATTCTT
>MU226118.1:320505-346023 GCA_018584345.1 Thuja plicata
TTAGAGGTATTCCTATTTTGAAGAAACCCGAGTTAGCAACATGCAAACAATGTCAAATCAGAAAGATGAGCAAGATAAGTTTCAAAAGAAAGAATTACAATATTGATGAAATCTTGGAATTGGTACACATTGACCTTTGTGGACCAATAGGAACAACAAGCTATACTGGAGAGAAATATTTTATTATGTTTTTTTGATGATCATTCCAGAATGATGACTGACATGTTTCTCAGAGAAAAATCAAAATCTTTTCAGAAATTCAAATGGTAGCTTGCAAGAGTTGAAAAAGGAAACAGGAAAGAAACTAAAATGTCTAAGATCTGACAGAGGAGGAGAATCATTTCTAATGAGTTTAATGAATTTTTTAATGAAAGAGGAATCAAAAGACAGGTATTTGACCCTAGTACACAATAGAAAAATGGAATAACAGAAAGAAGAAACAAATCCATTATGGATTGTGCCAGAACCCTAATGATTGAAAAGAATGTTGCTGCCAAATACTGGAAGGAGGCCATCAGCACTACAGTGTTCACCTTGAACCAAGTTCAACTGAAGAAAGGTAGTAACCGAACACCTTTTGAATTATAGTATGGCTATAAACCTAATGTTCATTATTTAAAAGTATTTGGAAGTAAATGTTACATCTTGAAAGAAGCAAGAAATGAAAAATAAGATGCAAAAAGTGATGGAGGAATATTCCTAGGTTACTCGTGTAAAAGCAAAGCATACAATTGTCTAAATCTTACTACTTATAAAGTCATAGAAAGTGTACATGTCAAGATTGATGAGTTTGCAGAAAGATATGAAGAGCAGAGTAGTAAAGAGCCTAAAGACTACAGGAACTTTGTCTATCATGAACCTGATACTATGCCTATGACTCAAGCAATGGTGATTGGACAACAGAACTGTCAACCACTGAGTATACTAACACAAACTATGCAACCCGAGTTGTTGGTAGAAGAGACCAAGTCACAGACAGAGGAAAGCGAGTCTTAGACAGAGAGACCCGAGTCACAGACAGAGGAACCCGAGTCACAGACAGTGGAACCCGAGCATCAGACAGAAGAACATGAAAGAATGTTTGAGAATGATAGACATAGTGGATCAAGTCCAGAATCAAGACTGAAGGATCCAGTACTTTCTATATATGTTAGAAGGCATCATGCACCTAAGAAAATAATTGGAGATCAGACAGAAGGTGTAATGACAAGGAACAAAATCAAAGGTATATGTTTACTAAGTGAATTTGAACCTAGAACTGTTAAAGATGCATTGAATGATGGAATTTGGATAGAGGCAATGAATGAAGAAATTGAGCAGATTGAGAAGAACAAAACTTGGACTCTTGTGCCTAGGCCAAAGGACAAGAATGTGATTGGAACAAAGTGGGTTTTTAGAAATAAGATGAATGAAAATGGTGAAGTTTCTAGAAACAAGGCAAGAATAGTTTGTAAAGGATATGCTCAAGAAGAGGGTATTGATTATGGAGAAACTTTTGCTCCTGTTTCAAGACTTGAAGGAGTCAAACCTCTTCTGGCATATGTTGCACATAAAGGATACAAAGTATATCAAATGGATGTGAAGTATGAATTTATGTATGGAATCCTAGAAGAAGTCTACATTGAATAACCTGAAGGATTCGTTGATCCTAGCAGAAGGAATATGGTTTGCAAGCTGCACAAAGCATTGTATGGACTGAAGCAAGCACCCAGAGCCTGGTATGAAAGACTGCATGGTTACCTAGTAAATATTGGATTTCAGAGGACCAATGATAACAGTAGCCTATACATCAAATAAGGACCACATAACAAAATATTGTTAGCATAGATATTTGTTGATGACATATTATTCACTGGATATGATGACTTATGCAAAGCATTCTCTGTAGCTATGAGTAAAGAATTTGAGATGTCTATGTTTAGTGAGATAAAATTCTTTGTTGGATTACAAGTTCATCAAATGAAGGATGGTGTCTACATTAGTCAATCAAAATATATCAAGGAGATACTCAAGAAATTTGGAATGGAATATTCCAAACCTGTTGGAACACCCATGTGTACTGGACAAAAATTATCTAAGGATGATGATTCAAAGCAGGTAGATCAGACAAACTACAGATCCATGATTGGAAAATTGTAGTATGTTGTTCACACCAGACCTGATATTGCATTAGCAGTTGGTATTGTTGCAATATTTTCAGCTAATCCTAGAGACAATCACCTAATGGCAATCAAAAGAATTTTGAGATATCTGAAGGGTACTGAAGACTATGGTTTATGGTATAAGAAAGGTGGGAACTTTGATTTGAAGACATTCACTGACGCTGGTTGGGCTGGAAGTGTTGATGACAGGAAAAGCACTAGTGGTGGAGCTTTATTTCTTGGAAAAAGGTTAGTATCTTGGACTAGCAAGAAACAAAATTGTATCTCTCAGTCTACAGCAAAGGCAGAATATGTTTCTGCAACAGTGAACTGTTCAAACATCATATGGTTCAAGCAGTTGTTGTTAGGAATGAAGGAAGAAGTGAAAGAACCAATTATTATCTACTATGACAACACCAGTGCCATTAATATTTCAAAGAATCCTATGATGTACACCAAAACCAAGCATATAGAAATAAAGTATCATTTCTTGAGGGAATTAGTACAGAATAAAGAAGTAAGGTTGGAATATGTGAGTACTAAAGAACAAGTTGCAGACATATTCACAAAACCTTTACCTAAGGATGCATTTTTAAATCTTAGAGGAAAGCTAGGGGTGCTTCCCCCAACTGAAGCTCACTAAAATACAGTTTAGTGATGCATCAACCTGAGCCACGGTGAAGATCTATCAGTTGATGCAGGTACATCAGAACCCATTGCAAATGAATTAGTACACTTAGGTACATTACAACTTCAAAGAGAAATAGTATTGACTATTGGTATTGATACTTAGTATTTATGGAGATGAAGTCTTTGGCATCTGTTGTCAAAGAGGGAGAGTTTTCTATAATACACAAGAAATTACTTAAGGGGGAGTTCATAACAGAAAGAGGGAGAGTTTGATGTCAGAGGGAGAAATCTTATCAAGAGATAGAGTTTGATGAAAGAGGAATTTCTTGGATGAGAATCGGAATGAAGCTAAAGACATTAAAGAAATTTTTTTGTTGCTCTACAATTCTTTGTATTATGACATGTTGTGTTGCCATCAATGCCAAAGAGGGAGATTGTTGAAGACAATTATTCAATTGTGTGTTGTCATTGATGTTACACATGTATTTACACTTATGTAGTGATGTTACACAAATGTCTACATTCAGACCAAGCACAATTGGTGAATAGAAAGAGTTTTTTAGTGTTGACCGAGTCACTCGGGCATTTCAGTCATGGTCGGGCATCAAAGAAACTCAGTGTTAACCAAGTTGATTATTCAGTGTCAACCAACTAATAGTGGTTTACATTCTATAATTAATTGGTTATGAGGCCGACTCAATTCTGATTTATTACTTATTTAGAAGTATATTCAAGCTGACTTGACAGGGCTTATCATATATATGAAAGGTCAAGTTTAGATTGAATATGTGCGAGCAAGTGTACAAAAGTGGAAGAGAAGCAAAAGTGTCAAATTTTGTGATATGAAGAGTGAAGGCAAAATCGGATGGGATTTTGATTGAGTACAGAACACTCAGAGTTGCAATAGAATATTTGATCAGCAATGATACAGTTATAATCAGAACAAAGATCTAAATCAGAAAAGACAGTTTCTTACACATACAAGTCAATTCATTGTTACTTTCTAACAATTGTAGCAGTGATCTCAAATCTCTTAACAGAGTAGACTTAATAGTCTTTTTGTAAATACTCTCACAAGGTAGCATTTCTATGTTGAAGTGTTGAAACCCTCTAACAAGGCCACTCTTCACAGGGTGATTTAAATCCTCTAACAGGGTCACACCTAACAATGTGTTTTGTAACATTTAACAGGGTTGGCTCCTAACAGGGCTCACTTCAGAAGAGTGAAAAATAGTAACTAGTTACATTGGTGGTTTTTCCCATATTGGGTTTCCATGTTAAATCTTGGAGTCACCTATGTATATGTTATTTGTTTCATGCTTTATGTTTCTGTACTTAATCACTAAAGTATAATTGCATTGGATATCATAAAGATTGCTTTAACACCTGAGTTACAAAAGAATATCTTAATTAACCGAGTAACAGTGTTATATTGCTTAAGACATTTAAGGGACAAGGGATTTTTTTTGGAGTAAATGATTCACCCCTCCCCTCTCAGTTACTTATCTCATTTCCAACAATACATTCCCACTTTCTAATCATATCCAAATCAACTTAAAACATGCCAAAAAAAAAGAGAACAATCAATCATTGTGCCCACCTCTCCCAAGAGTTTATATTAGGGAAAATCCCATCTAATTGATGGGACTGGGTTTGATTTCTTGTTTGTATTCTAGGTTTAGATCCCATTTCCCTACATTACGGGATCTAGTCAAAAAATTTCACCCGTAGTAAAAAGTGATTAGAAAGAGAGAAAATTGGACAAAAGTTGAATTTGTGGAGACATAAAAGAAGGGAAAAGATCTAACATATAAGGGTTTGTAGGAGGAAATATGATGAAGAAATAGTATGTCCATATGATAGTTGTCTATCAAATCTTTCAATAAGAATGAGCAATAGATTATACTAACTCTATTGCAATTATCTCCATAATAAAATTTTCAAAACCTTTTTAAATTTAACAAACAATTTTAATTGGTTTCATATCTATGTTATTTTCATGTTATATGTATTAATTTCTACATCCTTCCAAGTGGAAGATTAAATTGTTTAAAATAAAATATAAGGATTTGAGAGAGATATTAGGAATCTAGAAGAAAAATTGTGATGGGATGTTAATGTTGAGAACCCTATGATTGAAATTATGTTTGTTATATGTGTGATGTTTAGTTTCTAAATTTGAATATGCAACTCTAGAAAGGTACAAGTCGGGAGTTATTGTCTCTATTAGATAGAATCACACTCAAAATCAAGCAAATCAAATTTGCTTTCAATCTTTTCTATGTTTAAAGAAGGTTTATAGATTCTTAAAGTCATATCAAGGAATTATTCCAAATTGCTACATATGTATTATGTATTTCCTAGTCTAATTGTGCTAACATCTCACATAGTTAATACAATACACAAATTATTGAATGAATAGATTTATGGGTATTGTTTAAGGATCACCCTCCTTGGTCTTGTAGAACTAGAAGTGAAGAGTAACTCAAACTTATAATTGATTCATATCCGTTGGGAACTACCTTGAAGTCTAAGTATAAGAAATTAGCAAATCTTTAGAATATTTCAAAAAATCAATTGATAAAACCAACACATCCAATATATAAATAGATCATCTTGGAAGTCATTTTAATAAGACCTCTGATTGTAAAGTCACATTTCTTTTGAAAAGTAACCATATATACTTTCTCAAGCACAAATCTATTGGATGACAACCACATATATATTATGTGTACAACAAGTTGTTGGTGAGAGAATACTTACTATTTTCTCTCATCGTTTGTTCAAATCCTTTGCGGGTAATTAGAGGTACAATGAGGTGTAGAGTAGGATTTGAAAGTCTTTTGAGTCATTGTTTATATTTTTTACACACTTAGTGGGGCCCACATCCCATCTAACCAAACCTTTGAGTTTTTGTGAATTCATTATAGGTTATTAGTTTGATGTGTCCACATCTACTTTGGCATGTCCTCTCTCACAATTCAATGTATTTACCTCTATAGTGATGTGTTCAATTTTATGCTTAGAAACCTTCCCTTTTGCAACCCTAACTTTATTTTTCTCATCATGTTAGGATTTTGACAAGTTTTTGGGCTTGTTTTTGTAGGCTTTTTGTATTACTATTTCATTTATCACGTTTCCCTAATTATTTTCTTGCATACAAGTCCCCTATCTCCTAGGTTGTATGCTATTTTCTAGCATCGTTCATAGATTAACATATTCTCTCCTACATTTATGTGTCCACATTTATATTTCAATATATTTGTGTCTAAAGGAATAGGTTTTCTTTTTTCTAAGAAACCTTCCCTTCGCTGTTTTAATTTAGTTTTCTCTCATTTTATGTATTTTTAGTAGTTTTGGTATTTGTTTTGTAGGTTTCTCATTCCCAATCTATTTATTAGGCTTCCCTTATCATTTGCTTCCAAATTTTAGCCAAGTTTATTGTAGGTTTCATCTTATTTTATAGCCTCATTCATGGCTTGTCTTGTTTTAAATACTTTGATGTACCCACCTCTATAGTAATGCGTCTACTTCTTTGTTGGGAAACATTTCCTTCAACAACCCTAACTTCATTCTTCTCTCATTTTTAAATATTTTTATAAGATTTTGGTCTTATTTTTAAAGGTTTTATCATTTCTAACCTATTTTTCATTTTCCCATTATCATTTTCTTGTAGACATAACTTCTATTTTATAAATTTCAAGATGTTTTTAAAGTCGCCTTCATAGTTTGACATTTTTGTTGCATCCTAAGTTGTTTTTGCTTTCTCAAGGATTTTTTTATTTATAATTCAATTCCTTTGAATCCAAATCCTAACATCTATTTTTTTGACATCGTGGGATTCTTTTTAATCATTTTTGGCTTTTCCTAGCTCTAAGACTTCCTAGCATTCTTTCTCGTAAGTTTTCTTGATAACCCACTGTATGTTTTCATTTTTGGACCACTTTTTGTAGACTTCATGGAATTTCAATTTTTACATCCTTGAGGCATTTATATTTAAAAAAGTGGTGTATCTACTATAAATTTACTTTTCTACAAGTAATCTTAATTGTGCAAAATTCATCTTTTTGGAATTCTTGATTCTACTTCAATGTCTCTACTTCGTTCTTTAGGTTTTATACCTCAATTTAAGGTTTCTACTTTGTAAAAGAATATCACCATTTTCTTGGGGTCTAATCATTTGAATAATTATCTCTTGTATCCTAACCCATTATTTGTATAGCTTAATCATTTTCCTAAAACTACTTTGAGAAACTACTAACATGTGCATTATAGACAGTTCGCTTGGCAAAGGACCCAACTTTTTTAATGAACTTAGTTGCACACAATTTATAAAGATAATGTAGTGTTTATACTCTCTCCTTACATAATGACCTTGGAGATAAAAAAACTTACTTTGTTCTCTTTTATCATTTTGAATCCCAAGAGAGCAAAGTGGATATGCTCACTCCTTGTGCCATATGGTGACCTTGCAACCATGTTCTTCCTAGCTAAGAACTTTCAACCATGTTTGGTTATAATATATACTAATAAGTAGTTAGCCTCAAGATGTTACTCACCTTGTGTCCCTAGAAATATTTTTATGTCATGTATCCTCTCCCTCGGATCATCAAGTGATCTTTGTTTATTAAAATTAGTTCACGCTTCATCATGGGCCTTACACTCCATTCTTAGATAACACACATTAATGGACTTAAAATAATCCATACACCTACTTGAATAAATCCAAATTATTATGTGCTTGGTATGTTTTCTTGTCAAAGCCCATGTTTACCCCTTGAATCTAAAATAATCAACATTCTTCACCATCAACCATTAAAATCAGAACCAACCTATGATGAAAATAAAATGAAAATCCAAAATCTTGTTGCAAAATAAAGGTAAAATCCCTAATATAATTCAACATCCCAATCAATCATCTTCACCCAAATCCTCTCATCCAAATTAGAAACCTCAAATCCACCCCACCTAATCCAATATTATAATCCAAAACCCTAAGGAATCAAAGACTACTCAAGCAAAATAAGAAATCCAAGGTAAAAACCATCTCCCATCCACTTCTCCTAATCCAAATCATCTAATCTAGCTAGATCAAATTTCATCAAATTCAAATCCAACCATAATCAAGATCAAAACCTTAACTCTAATCAATCCAGTTATTTATTAGGAACTTTGTTTATCCTAGACATAATAATCAAATTCAAATCCTTTATTATAAACTTGTCCTATAATAATATATAAATTCAATTAATTTAAATCATCCAAATGTATTGGTCCAAATCAACTCCCATTACCTTCAATCCAACCCAAAACTATAAAATTATCCATGCTTTGAGATCTAGTGCATCAAATTCCAAATCACTTGATATCAAAATAAATCTTAAATCTAAACCCAAATCAATATATCATCCACCCCAATCCAAATCTAGAACATGATTCTATTTATAAATGAGTCCTATTGTCTCAAAAAAAAGCTTCTTCAATGATAATGATTCTAACTTTGTCATCAAGACGAATTTGATCCTTATGGTGATAATAAGAGTCTCATGGACGAAGAAAATGTAGGAAATATGACACCGAACAACTAAGTGGGGGTGAATCATTTTTTCCAAAGCTTCAAACCTTCAAAACCCTTACTTTTTATCTAATAGATAAACATGCATGCAAGAATCAGAAAACACATCCATAACACATAACACAAGGATTTTTATCGTGGAAACCCTGTTATGGGAAAAACCACGGTGGGGATGGAAACCAACAATATATGACTATACCTTGTTGGAATTATAACACATATTAAAAATGGTAATGTACATACATTCAGGTACACTACATAGAGCTCACTCCTCAAATACAAAAGGGCTACAACCCTGGGAAGGCTCCCAGCCTTACAAGATCACTGCAATGATCAATAAGACTATAATATGAAATTTTGTGAACTGTATGTACAGTCCTAAAAATTTAGCACCCATAATTGGATGTCTTTTAGGACCTATTGACCATATTTTGGGGATTTTGAGATCTTATTATCGGTTATGTTCACTTTTCCCCTTTTCTCAGCTTCTTTTCCACATTCCCCGATGGGTCTTCACTCTGTCCAAAGCACTTTTACCTAGGGGTAAGGTTGAAATTCGACTTCACCCCCTATGGGTCTTCCTTGTTTGGGCCCGGAGCTCAAAGTCGGGACCCTTCTCCTATATCTTTTTCATTTCTTTTTCTAGGTCGGCTTGCCCGCATTTGAATCTCAAAATGAGTATAAAAGGATGCTCTATCCCCTCATTTTTTAATAAATGGACATACATGAAGAATACATGATCAAGCAATTGTGCCAAGATTATGCAAGCATAAGCATTAAATAATTCAAGTGGTGAAGGAAAGGAATCCATCCAAGGTCTCCGAGTCTTCTTCCTAGATCCATTCAAGCAATTCAATCTCATTCCTTCGATGCAAGATCTCTCTCCCATGATGGCCAAGTAGAGAGCTTGTCAAGTGGCGCAAGGAGGTTCCTTCTTCAAGTGGCATAACTACATTCATGATCTAGAGATGGTGATTATGGATCTCATGCATTGGCGAGGACATCCTTTATCTTTTTACATCTCTATTCCAAGTTCAAATGCAAGCATCTTCATGAATTTGTGTGATTTCTACATCTGTTCATGAGCATTTTATACAAGGTGAATCAAACATTTACCTTCCTTTCCTTTTCATATATGCATTTACTTGTCAATTTCAAGGTTAATTCCTAAACCGAGGCTTGACCAAGGCAAACCCCTTTCCACAAACAATTTCCCATTTTTTGTGTGCAAGAATAGGTTTCGAGATCTGCGGAGCTGGATTCGGGCATTTTTGGGGTCATCTCAGACATTGGAATCAAAAAGTACACGGTCACCAACAGAGGGGTGCAGTCGAATCTCGACTTGTACCTAAAAAATTTACTTGTTCCTTAGAGGCTCATAATTTCATAGTCAGGAGTTAGAAGTGCCAGGGTCCTAGATCTAGAATGGTTTTAGTCTGTGACCTCCCGGTGGCTAGAAATTGCATTTTTAATGCTCATAACCTCCTAATTCATTTCAAGGTGCACAAATATTTTGCCAATCTTGATTTTACTTTTAGATCTATCATTATAATAGTAATCCTTAGTTATTTTTCAGATTTGTACTTGTTCATTAATTAATTAGTCAAATCCATTAATTCCTTAATAATGTAAATATGTCTTATCCTCCTCCCTTTGCATCTAGGTTTTGCATTTGCATCCCTTCACCTTGGGTTTTGTTAATCAAGCTTAGATAGAAAGAGGCTAGGTTTGTCTATTTCCCACAATGTTATAAAAAGATTTTGGTGAGTGATATCTACCTTAGCATTTCCCACCATTTTCCCATATGTAGTTTTGTGAACCTGACGCATGATACCTTATTTTCATTTGGTAGTTAGCTCTTCTTTGCATATATTTTGTGTTCACCTCATATACATTTTGGTGAACTAGACGCTTTCATGCATATTATCTTTTTATGTGTTTGTTGGATGCCTATTTTGTGTAAATTATTTATGTATTTGATATCTAGATCTGGGTTGTATGTGTTCACATTATAGTGCTATAATTTATGCATTTGGATATCTCCTTAATCAAACAATACATTTAATTATTTTAATATTAAAATTGGATTAGATCTGCATTACTATTGTGTTTTACATAACATTAGATCTCCTAGTTTAATCACACATATTTTTCATTTCCCTTTCATTCATTTCTTGCATGAGCATTGTGACTTTGAATCATTCCTATAGTATTTCAGTTAGGAGAAGTCGTAGGCATATGGGTTCCTTTAATCCCAAACCTTCTTTCTTTCCAAATATTGGCGAGATCAACATGCATAACCATGAACTTCCCCCATCTCTTGAGAAATATTCTTCCCACTATTCTCATGATGAAGAGGAAGCCTAAAGAGTTTCTCCTGAGCAAATGCAAAAGCTCTCCACGGATATGGACAAATTTGAACATTGTTTAATTTAAGAACAATCCAATCCTGAAGCTTTAGCCTTGATTGATGGTTTAAATAAATACAAGAAAAATGATGAACATGGTATTGATTTTCTTCATTTCTTATCCCAAATTGTTCAGAACAATGATGAACCCATTCAATAAGCTGCTCAAAAGATAAGATACACTCAACCTCCTTCTAGTTTTGAAATTTTAAATCCTATTCCCACTTCAATTCCCTCCATTTCTACTTATGCTCCACCTATCATCACAACTTCCTTCCAACCTTCCAATGCTATTCATGTGATCCTTCCTAATCCTAGTGCTCCTCTTTTTCCTTCAAGTATGCCAAGTTTTTGGTTTCCTACAACTATGCCCACTTATCATAGTGTGCCCTTTTCATATCCTATCATTCCTCTATGTCCAACAATATGCCAAACACTTCCAACACATATAATTCCTACAATTCATTCTAATAATCCAACCATTAACAATCTAGCTCAAATTGTATCTTCTTTGCAACAACAACTTGCTTCTTTAACACAATCCAGATTTAACATTCCTACATGTGACATTGCTAGTCCTTTGTCTTCAATATGATCTGTGTCATTATCCCACAATACATGGAGATTCCTCATCTTGAGACTTATAATGGAAATGGTGATCCTTTGACTCATGTCAAAACATTCCAAACATTGTGTAGTGATTTCTCCCACGATCAAAGGTTTATGATAAATTTGTTCACTGGGACCTTTCAAGATAAGGCCTTACAATGGTTTTATTAATTACCCGCTTATTCCTATGATTCTTTTCACAAGCTTGCTAATGCTTTTACCCAACAATTTCAAAACAACATTGGTCCTCAAATTTCCTTAAACAATTTAATGCATTGTAAACAAGGTGTTAAAGAAAAAGTGATTGATTTTATTGGTAGATTTAAGAATTTGCATGCTCAGATTTATTATCCTATGCCTGATAATGATGTTCAACACATTTTTATTTCTAATTTACAAAAAGACATTAGAGATAAGATTCTTCTTTTTGAATTCTCTTCCTTTACTCAACTTTGTATAGTGCTTCATAATTATCAAATTCAAGTGAGTCTATTTGTGAGTGACACTCAAATGGCTTATGTTGATAAGAGTGATGTTGCCTCCAACAGTTTCAATAAATTTAAAAAACAAAAGAACTTCATAAAAATTAACACATCCAACAATTTTGACGAATAGGTGGCAACAACATCCAAAGGTGTGGCTCCTTTGTCATCTTATTTTAAACCATCTCATAATTTTACACAACTTTCTGAATCTTTGCATAATTTGATGTTGAAATTGATTAATGCTAAAATTTTAACACTTCCTCCTATCAAACCAATTGATCTTTCCAAACCTTTTCCTAAGTAATTTGACCAAAAATCCTTTTGCCAATACCATCGTCTGCCTGGACATGATACTAAAAAATATTTCCGTCTAAAATCTAAGATACAAGACCTTATTGATTTCAATGCTATATCTGTTTAAGGTGTCAATGATCAAGGAAACACATCTATAGTACCTCCCAACCAAAATTTTAAAATTTGTCTTAATCCTTTTCCATCTCATACCACCAACATTATTGAGTCAATCAAACCTTCATCATCTCAACCCGTTGATTATCATATGGAAACTGATGGTCCTAGTCATGTTGTTAGTCTTGTTGAACAAGTCCAACCCAAACCACACCTTCATCCTTGCATTAGCTTTGATCCTGCTAAAACAATCAAAGCTCCTGATGGTCCTTTATACATAGTTGTGAAGATCAACACTATTCCTTCCCATGGTGTCTTCATTGATCCCAATTGCATTGTGAATGTGATAACTAAAGAGCATCTTTTTAGTAGATGATTGTAGTGTGATGTTTATGATGACTCCCCCATGATGATTCAAACATGAAATGGTTTCCTTTATCCTTCTCATGGTTCCATACCCTTTTCTATTGAAGTTAGTATTAAAGCTTTAGATGTTACCGTTACTGTTATCCCAACCTCTGATCAATTTCAAGTCAAACTTGGCCTCCCTTGTCTTACATCCATGAGAGTCATGGTATCTCCTATCCATAAATGCAGTAAATTCCCTCATAATGGGGAAATAATGACAATTAACCATAGCCTTTACAAACCTTCAATCCCGAGAGATTCTCTTGACTTGGATTTCTTTTGGCCTTCCATACCTCAACCAACTCAACCTCGTCCTAATAACATTTTCCGTTCATATCAAAACTATAAAATCCAAAAGATTTGTGAACTTAGCAAGCCTAATGTTATTCCATCCCCTTCTCCTGGGCTTCTTCCTACACCTTCTATACCTTTTCTTTCTTGCATACATCCTATACATCATCCTAGTGAGGATCCACCAGTTCTTCCTCCCAAAGAAGAAAATGTCCCTATGGTCATTGATCCTGAACATCAACCTATTTGAATTAGAACTTTGTGTAACCATCATGCTCGTGATCGCCATCCTAAACGTCGTGCTAGATCCCACAAGCGTGCCTCTCAAAACATTTATTCTTCTAATACACCCTCTGATTATGTCATTCTTCTTGCCCAACCTATGCTTGAGCCCAAGGAGGAAGTATATTTGAAAAGGATAAAAATGTGGAAACATGATAATTAAATTCATATCGTAGATTCTATTACAATTAACTTAGATGAAGAAGATACTCTTGATGATGAAATTTATATGCCTAACAATGATACACATGAAGTTATTGGTTCTGATGATTGTGAGATTATAGATCTTGATCATGATTTGATTAACATGTTCTCGCAGCAATTATCCATCATTCATGGTAACAAACAGAGTGACCTATCTTTACAACACGGTCCTTGTTTGGAACTGGCTGTTATTCCATCTGTCATGCTTGATATTTCTCCTCTTGCGAGTTTCTCATCTTCCCAAAACATTACAGACCGAGTTGAGGGGTAAGCGATATGCTTGATTTTCTCCTCTTGCATAGTGGATTCCTTTTATGTGTTTACATATTTGTAGTGTTGTGCTTCCCCAAAGTTTTGTTGCTTGCTCTATGTTTTGTTTATATTTCTTTAAATGAACCTTGTTGCTACGTTGGTGCAAGGTGATAAAGGAATCACAATGTTGTAAATATTCTTCTATTTGTATCTCGCTTCTTCTATATGTTGTTTCATGTTACGTCATGCATGTGTGATTGTTCGTCAATGTGCCTTTTTGTTGTCTGCTTGGTGACAATGCAAAGCAGTAACAACCTTGATCTTTTTGGGATCTCCGCAATGCCACCCAAAAGAGTCTTCTTTGTGACTCTTACGTGTCATTCTTCCATTGTGCTTTTATTTATGCTACCTTTGGGGGATGATGACAAGTCATTTTGACATAATTCAGATATACATGAGTTATCATATGACCTACTGACCCTAGAGTTAGTAGATCCCTTTTGTGCTCTTTATTTGTCATGTGTTTATTTCCCTTGATTTGTTCCTACTTGGTAGAATTTCACAGTGGAAACATCTATGGTGGATGCATGTAGGCTTCGTTAAATTTATTGCTCTTGTTAAGGCACTTGTAATTGCTTTAACATGGGGCATACACTCCGCTCATGTTGCACACACTCACTGTGGTTTGATGTTATCTTTTCCTTTTGATCCATGTGGAAGACAATGTTTTTCCACATTCTTGATCGCCATTTCTTGATCCATGTGGAAGACAATGCTTTTCCACTTGCCTGATCTTTCCTTTTGATCCATGTGGAAAATAATGCTTTTCCACATGCTTGATCTTTCCTTTTGATCCATGTGCAAGACAATACTTTTCCACATGCCTGATCTTTCCTTTTTATCCATGTGGACGACAAATTTTTTCCACATGCATGATCTTTCCTTTCAATCCATGTGGAAGATAATTTTTTTCCACATGCTTGGTCGCCTTTTCTTGATCCATGCGGAAGACAATGCTTTTCCACATGCATGATCTCTCTTTTAAGTCACTCTGTGCACATGCCTTGTGAAGGTGGAATTGACTTTCAATTTCCCTTCTCCTTCAGTTTTCCATGGATCACCTCGCACTACATAGCTAGCATGCTATCCTATGGGTTCATATTCTCTCTTGAGCGAGCGAGCGAGCGATGTCTCTTTTATCTTGGTTTCGGATTCGGTAATAACTTAAGTCACTTGGGGGCTTGATGTTTTCTTATTCCTTAGCATTGATGAGATCATGCCTCTAGATCAGATCTACTTTAGCATGAGCATGAGTTTGTCTAAATGTACAGTCCTAAAATGTTAGCACCCATATTTGGATGTCTTTTAGGACCTATTGACCCCATTCTGGCGATTTCGAGATCTGACAGTGGGTTATGCTCGCATTTCCCCTTTTCCCGACTTCTTTTCCACATTCTTCGATGGGCCTTCACCCTGCCCAAGGAACTTTTACCTAGGGGTAAGGTCAAAATTTGACTTCACCCCCAAGGGTGAGGTTGAACTTTGACTTTACCCCCTATGGGTCTACCTTGTTTGGGCTCGGAGCCCGATGTCAGGACCCTTCTCCTATGTCTTTTTTCATTTCTTTTTTCGGGTCAGCCTGCCCACATTTGAATCTCAAAATGAGTATAAAAGGATGCTTTATCCCCTAATTTTGCAATATATGGACATACATGAAGAATACATGATCAAGCAATTGTGCCAAGATTATGCAATCATAAGCATTCAAGTGGTGAAGGCAAGGCATCCATCCAAGGTCTCCAAGTCTTCTTCCTAGATCCATTCAAGCAAGTCAATCTCCTTCCTTTGATGCAAGATTTATCTCTCATGATGATCAAGTAGAGTGATTCTCAAGTGGCACAAGGAGGTTCTTTCTTCAAGTGGAATAACTACATTCATGATCTAGAGATGGTGATTATGGATCTCATGCATTGGTGAGGACATCACTGATCTTCCTACATCTCCATTCCAAGTTCAAATGCAAGCATCTTCATGAATTTGTGTGATTGCTACATCTGTTCATGAGGGTTTTATACAAGGTGAATCAAACATTTACCTTCCTTTCCTTTTCAGATCTGCATTTTTTTTTCAATTTAAAGGTTAATTCCTAAAACGGGGCTTGACCAAGGTAAGCCCCCTTCTACAAACAACTTCCCATTTTCTGTGTGCAGGAACAGGTTTCAGAATATGCGGAGCTGGATTCGAGAATTTTTGGGGTCATCTTAGAGATTGGAATCATAAAGTACGCAGTCACCAACAGAGGGGTGTAGTCGAATCTCAACTCGAACCTAAAAATTCAACTTGTTCCTTAGAGGCTCAGAATTTCACTAGAAATTGCAATTTCAAGGCTCATAACCTCCTAATTCATTTCAAGGTGCACAAATATTTCTCCAATTTTGCATTTACTTTCAGATCTATCATTGGAATAGTAATCCTTAGTTACTTTTCAGATCTGCACTTGTTCATTAATCAATTAGTCCAATCCATTAATTCCTTAATAGTCAAAATAGGTCTTATCCTCCTCCCTTTGCATTTGCATCCCTTCATCTTGGGTTATACTAATCAAGCTTTGATACAAAGAGGTTGGGTTTGTCTATTTCCCACAATGTTATAGAAATATTATGGTGAGTGATCTCTACCTTAGCATTGCTCACCATTTTCTCCTATACATTTTATAATGGCATCTACCCTATGTCGAGGTCAGTTTCAATGAAGCACACACATATCTCTATTCAAATCATCTATGTCGCCTTCAGATGAGCTATTCAACCCACTTCAGATCTACAAACATTCTCTCCAAGAAATTCCACCCATCTGCACCACATGATTTTTTCCCCTTAAATATATGCAATTTATCAACCTTGAAAAATAAACAAGGTCGGCTCAACCTTCATTTCAAAATCCAATTTCACGAGTTAAAAATAACAATTCAAATTCACATTTGACCCCCAAAACATAGCAAGGATCCTTATAAATAACCTCGATCAAGTCACACTGTCCACAACTCACACTATTAGGACCCCAAAATTTGTTGTCCCTTTTGGTAAAATTGCAAGTTCAAATGGCTATGAGGAGCTTTGTTGTTCAAAATTTGGCTAATTATAGAAACCCAATGATCTTCTTGGTATGCCTTGTTATAATCAAGTGTCGACCACCCTAGCCGATAAAAATCACTAATGAAGGGTCTTGTGTCATCGAGTAACTGACCCCTTGCCTTAGGTCGAGTAATCTGCAACCTCCTCGTTTAGAGAAGATGACCCCCCATCCAAGACTGTTCACAATGCTTCTGATCATATACTCTTGGATATGAGCACTAAGACAGTTACCCAATGCTTTGGGTTAACCGGGCCTACACTGGTTAAGATCTCACCAGAGAGGTTTGAGGAAGATTATGAAAAAAATAAAACAACGTACAGGCTGAGGGAACTACCCCTATTCAGACTCAAGGATTAGCAGTTTGACCTTGTTCCTATCCCACCATTTGAGAATGAGCCTCTTGAGTGAAAGAAGTTTGAATTTTACTTCAAGTTAGCATATTATGCCTTCGCCAAATTCTAGGAGTCGATGCAGCTGATAGAGTCTTGATGTGGATTATGTTAATGGAAATGAGGATACAACATAGGTATGTAAATGTGGAGTATGATTTGGCCTCTTACATTTCTAAGAAGATTCATGAAGGCCTCAGTGAAGTTAAGCAGAATGTTTCTAAGGTGAAATTCAGGTATCCTTCATTATTGCGTCACTTGATTATGTTTCAACATAAATATGAATGGTCAAGAGAACAGAAGTTGAATTTCCTAGATGGTAGAGGAAGAAGTCTTCTAGTTCATAAATGGTGTTATCTATGGGATAGAACTAGTCCCTTAGCTAACTATCTCATTTTTTATTAAGGTAAATACAGGTTTTGAAGGAGCCCCAAAACCCTGTACAAAATAGTCAAAAAGATTTTCAAAGTAGCACTCTATAACGGAACAAAGAAAGACCACCACGAGGGTTTTAAAATAGGCTCCCTCAACCTAGACACAAAAAAGATACCAGAAAAAGGAAATCTAGCACCCTTACAAGAAAAAACGCTGCTTAAAATGAATTGCAGAAAAAACCAGCAGCCCAATAACTTCCAGCAAGCAACAACACATCTGCCAGCAAAGGAGAGCTCAAACAAATTATTTCTTCCCTTTCTGGGAATGAAGAGACATATCAAAAGAGGGTGGACATTTTGATTTTTTCTTTCCTTTTACAGAGGTCCACCCACCTTCCACATCCTTAGCCATTTCCAACATAGTATTCAAATCAAGATTCAGGACCCCCAAAACCTGAGGCTGTCCCAGGAAAGGGCCAGGAGAATCCAATGAGGCAGCATCGGAAGATGACTCAGTAGCTACCATTTCAGAATAAACCAGCGAGGAGTTGCCATTAAGAGGATCAGAAGGCCCACTACCCTTAGAGCCTCGAACATCAGATTTGGGGACAGCTCCCAGGGAAGAGCCATCAGCGGACCCAAGAGGCACATTGGACTCATCTAACTCCTAAGAAGAAGAGAGAACCTGAGAAAAACTTCTGATAGAAGAATCCTTCACAACAGAGTGATGTTGGGAGGAGGCCCCCTTCCACCAAGAAGCATGTTTTTTATTCTTTTCCAATCCACACTGGTCTGCTAAGTGACCAGTTTTAAAGCATCTCCTACATCTGAAGGGGAGGCCTTCATAATCCAAAGTTTGGATCCATGACCCTTTAGGATGCACCAACTTAATCTTTGCTGGAAGACCCTTGGACATATCCAAATCAACCAAGATCCTAGCATAAGTTGAGTGAAGAATATCGTCTGATTCGTCATCAACCATCAAGAAGTCCCCAAGAGCCTCACACACTGCCTCAAGAAGAGAGTTAACCCAGAAATGAAGAGGGAGATGAGGGAGCCTCACCCAAGTAGGAACCTTGGAGAAAGACTCAGTAGAAGCATCAAAGTCTGGATGCCAAGGCGTCATCATGAGCATGCTCTGATCACTCCAGCTAAAAAAATGATCACATAGTATCACTTTCCTATCAGCAGCCCTCTCAAACTTGGCAATGAAAAAACCCCTTGCCATTGGGAAAATGTGAACCATTTCGGAAATGATTGGTTCCCAATGTAGAGAAATCTAGGCATGCAAATCTGGAAGACTCGGCCAGAGACCCTTAAATCTGCAAATAAGACCATGATCCTCAAGAACTGAAGAAGCATGATCAATGGCTTCCACCACCTCTCCATCCAGAGGGAGGATTAGAGAGTTAGAGAGAGGGAAAGGAGCAACAATACACTTTCCAGCAGCTGAGGACTGCTTAGAGGCAGCAGGTTTTCGCTAAGAGGAGCCCCTAGCAGCAGGAAGATCCGTAGCAGGCACTAGAGGAACATTATCGCTAGCCGCCGCCGACGAAACCCTAACCTGCCTAGGAGAACCATGCACATCAAGGGAAGAAGCCACCATGACTCTCCCAACAGCAACCACATCCACCTTACAGGCATCCGCGTTAGCAGTATCCTTAGCAGCCGCATCCACCAAATAGGCATCCGCTCCTTTAGAAACCCTAGCGGTGGCAGTCGCTGCAGGAGGTGCAGGAGGCATCGCGGCAATCCTCCTAAGGTATGTTTAAGCTAACTATCTAGTTTTTCACTAGCACTTTGTTCACAAAATCTATGACTGGTTGGGTGTTGTAATGCCAAGGTTACCTCACAAAATCATGGAGGCAATGAGACCAAAAGCTATTAGGATGGATGAAACTGGGAAGTTTAATTATGTTGACTGGTTCTTTTTCTCATAATATACACTGATCAGAGTGTATGGTTTCCCATAGCCTCCTTGCCAGCTACCCTATTATGTGTCTCTGAGGTACGCTTTCCTAGAATTTATAAGTCAATTTCTTTGGATGTAGGAAACATACTTGAAAGGAGAAAGGAAAGGATCTTTCCTTCCTAAGCTTATCAGATTTTGGTATTGGAAATGAAGCTCTACAAGAAGTTTAGAATTTCATTATTACAAGATATGCCTTGAGTTTTGGAAGAAAAAGAAACGATGACCGAGAGGGTTTCATGGATTGGTTGAGACATGAAAATCTCAAGTGAGGACCTTACTTGCATGAGTTAGATCATAATGAGGATGTTATCAAGGATTGTATGGACTCTGTTGCATTTACTCAGCGCCGAAAGAAGTAGGCAATCCTAGTCAGGATTGAAGATGAAATAAGAAGAAGATATCCATGCTTCACTACTTTCTACCCATATGAACCAAATGTGGTCAAAAGGATTGAGATGATGTTATATAACTTTGAGGAAATATATTAGGGAAAAGCAAAGATTGAGATAAAATATCCTCATGATGAACTTGAAGCTAGTACAACTTTAGGCCCACAATTCATTCCATGTGATGAATCTCGAATTGGAGAGGAGGAACAACAGGTGGCCAAAATACTGCTAAAGTTTAATATAAATGAAGATGAGGTGGAGTAGCCTTTGGCCTCACCTCCAAGACAGTGGTCGCCCACTGAGGATCTTAATGACAAAAAAGAACGAGATGAAGATGAAGATGATGATAATCCTTTTGGGGAAGGAGAGAAGGATGAGAGAGCTATAGCTGCCCGAATTTTCATGGAGGATGACAATTTTGTCGACAAACCAGAATTCAAAGCCTTATGACTGAAAGTGGAAAGTCCATCAAAAGGAATACCAGAGAATGAAACTCTAGATGATGTTAACTTGAGTCACTTGAGTCCTAATGAGGCCAAAAAGATTGTGAAAGAGAGTGGAATGTTGTTGATCCATGGTTGGAATTTAGAGGAAGTGTTCTTAGTGGATCAAATTAGGAAACAAAAGGATCCTATGTTTTCCTCAGAATTTGAGAAAGTTGGGGGATTCGCTGGTTCTGGTTATCATCCGACTCATAAGGCATTAGCACAAAGGTCTAGAGCCCCAAGCACAAATAGGCCCCAACTGTTGATTTGTGTGGAAGGAAAGGGAGGGGATGATGCTACTATTAGGACCTTAAGAGATACCACAACATTGGAAGCAGCTACTTACACAATCTATATTTCCATGCTTACTAGAGATGCCACTAAGCTCCAAGAAAGGCAGTTGCAAGTGTATTAGGAAGAAAGGATTCAGATGCATGAATCTTATACAATGGCCTTGATCTTGAATGCTCACTTAAGGAAAGCATTAGAAAAATACTAGTTTGGTTCTTCAGGAAAAGCACTGGAACAGGGTGAATCATCTTCTCTAAATGAGGAGGTTGCAGATTTAAAGTCAAAGTTGCAGGAAAATACTATTGAGTTGGGAGAGAAAGAAAGTGAATTGGCACAAGAAAGACTTGTGGCAAAAGATAAAGTCTAAACAATTGTCAAGGGGACCCTTTCTCATTTATTAAAAGGTATTTTGGATAAGCTCCCTAATGTGTATGCATCTTTTTCTACTATTTCTGAAGCTGTTGATAAGTGTGAAGATTTCTTAAAGGACCTTGCAAAAGTAAGTCAAGCTATGAAGTAGTGCAAAATGAAATCAATGACCTCAAAACTACAGTTAGATTCACATTCAACATTCCCTAACAAATTATGGATTTGTGTAAAAAATATGATATAATGATAGTCGAGGTACAATATTTGGAGGGTAAGGTCGAAATACTGAGGGATAAAATTAGGTTGTTAAGGAATTAAAACATTGGACAGTCCCTTCTCTTTTCAACAAAGATTTTATGTTGAAAGGGTTTGATGAATGGATGAAAGAATATGAAAGCATTGATGACATGACTATCAACAAGATGGGGAATGATGATATTCTCGTAGAACTGTATTATGAGGCTATTGATAAGTTTATTTCTACTAACAGTGTATTTTCCAAGTTCTTCCATGATGTCAGGGTGATTGTAGATGGAAAATGCAAGTAGTCCTATGACAAGGTGGCTGACATTAAGGCATTCAATTGGCCCACAAGACTTGTGATTAATTGTTGGTTTGTTAGGTATTGTAATCAAGATGTGGTGGACCCGAATAAGGAGAAAGAGAAAGAGCAACAAGCATAATACTACTTCTAGGTGTAGAGCATAAAGGTTGGAATGAGAGTTGCATGTGTTTTGATCATAACCATATGGCATAACAAGAGCTTGTTGTAATGATTATAGTCTTGTACAATTTGTGTGGTGTGCTCCTCAATTTTTTTCTTCACACCGCTTGGGGCACCAATTTTGCCTTGTCATTCTAACTGTTTTTTATTCAGCATGCATTGTTCAACAAGTTACAACTTGGTTTTCTGTGCAAGATTGTTTGCGCAAAAGTTGGTGAAGTTTTATTTTGTTAAGTTTGGAAAAGATGCCTATAGCATATTCTATTGTAAAGCAATTAGTTTTTGGCATGTGTCATCAACTGGTAGCTTGTTTTGCTCCTTGGACTTATAAAGGGCATCATGGTTGATTGACAAAGGGTTCTGAACTTCAAATAATTTTGTACTAGATGTTATAGATAGAAATACATAAATAGTTTTGTATCAGTGGAGTCATCCATTCTAAAGATTGTGAATAACATACTGAAGGATTTTAATTAAAATTACAACACATATTGTCTCTTGTCTTGTTTTGTTATGGTTGCATAAATTTTTCTGTCAATGATAAATTGCTCTGTCTTTATAGTTTTTTTTGTGTATTATGAATATGTATTCTAGTGGTTAAGATTTCTTTCAAAGAAGGAATTAAAAAATTACTACATATTGCATGAATTATCTCAGAATGGTGGTGATTTTGGTTATGCACGACATATGTTGTGAATGGGTGAATACTTAGGTTAGGCTTGAGTATTTGGAAGATACAAGTAACATGATTATAGTTGGCTTTATATTTGACTCTATCCCAATGAATTAAGGCATTGGTCTTAATTTCTCTGAGTTTCAGTAACTACATATCAAAGTCTATTTCCTTTTTTACTTTAAGTTTTCTTTTGTGTTGGTAGTATTTCTTAGAAAGTGACATAAAATGGATAATATGTCAGAATAGAGCCAATTCAAGGACATAAGATGCATATCTTGATCAACCAATCTGAGAAAATATCTGTTAGTAGCAACATTTAATGACAAAGTTTTAAGGTTGCTAAGGTTAACCCACCTAGGTTTTACAAAGCCTAAAGTGTAGGATGATTTGCTTACAGGGTGATTAGGATGTCCCAAACATCCACCTAGATGCGCAAAGAAAAATATCCTCCTGAAAGTTCACATCGAGCCTATTTTTGTCACACTGTCTGCCAGTATAAGAACGAGTCGCAATACCTAACCTTATAACATATCCAAATCATTATGTGCACCTCTGTAAATTGACATAGACCAAGTACATACTCTCTACAAATTTCCTGTCGTCCACGACCACTTGTCTTCAATAACCTAGCCCCATCGGACCTCTAAGCATACTGCACCACTGTCCAAATTGTTATCCAAACTGTCCAACATATATGTTGACATCAATGACAACATTTTCAACAAATATGTCTTCCAATACATATGTGCATCTCCCTAACAAAAAAATAATACTCATGAACCCTTAGAAAGTGCCACCTTAAGATCTTGACCAAGACATATGCAAATATATAAACAAGGAAAGAAAGGTACCTAGACCACAAGCAAAACTTCTTGTGATTATTTTATATACAATATATATATAAGAGATTGGTAAAAATTTTGGGAAATTGATTTAACTGACTAGAGAATAAGAGTAATAAAAGCACTTTCATTTCTTTGATAATTTTTTTATTTCTCTTTTTTCCTATTGCTAACCAAATGACTTAACATTTTTGAAAAAAGAAAAGTAGGAATCCACATAGCGAAAAACCTAATCACTTTAGAGAGAAACATTTTTTTTTATTTCCTCTAAAGAAAAAGGACTCAAAAGAGAAATATTCAAAAAAATTTAAACTAGGCATGAAATATGGTTAAGAATCCTATCTTCCAACATCTTGTCATGTGAATGTTCTATCATTTGGAAGAAGCTTCTAAAAGTATCCAACAACTTCCACTTGACTGCCTTGAGGATTCATTGTCTAATCGTTTTCCTACCCCCTCTTTAAGTCATAATTCCTCAAGTCATAATTCGTGCAGATTTTGTTCAATATATTTCTTCATATGAACGGATTTCTTGTACTTGGCATAACTTTTTTGAACGCGGATATCATCCATATAAAATGCAGAAAATATATCAGATATTTACGAAAAATTTCAGCATATGATCTTTATGATTTGCATCCCCTGTACTGTAAAGCCACAAAAAATCTGTAAAAAAAAGGGTGTGTTTTTGGCATTTGTAGATTTTTTTGGAAAAAAAATTCTCTTAGCATATTTTGTTTGGAGATTATAGCCCGTAACAACTTTTTTTTTTACTAGGAACATGTCCTGACTCAATCACTTAACATTTGTGACATAAATTTATTATCATCGAAAACAACCTCTCCATTTAATTTAATTAGCATTAAAAGAAAGTGAATATCATCATAAGAAATTGGATGAGTATGATATAGTGCTCCCTCTATATTTTAAAGATGTAGCAGAGAGTGACTTCCTCCATAAGAAATATTATCTGGTGTTACCTTACCTCAAAGATTTATCTATTTCTTATGGCTTTCTTTAAAAGATTAAATGTTCCATAAGTTGAATATGCCCATTTTTAATTGGAAAAAAAATATTCATTAAAAACAATCTAACTGCATTCTTACTGGGTTTCAAGACATTTGAAGAAAACATTACACCTATAGGAGAAACTGATGTACTTTCCACAATCTTCTGCCAAAACATCTGCAATTATAATCTGCCAAAATGGACCTTCCATTATGCTTTAGGTCCACGCGACCACATTTCTTAAAAGGATTTATTTGGGCTTTCAATTTGCAGAAGATTGCTCTACCAGTTTGTAATAATATTGATGTGAGAAGTAATTTTCTTGACTGTTCTTCACTGTTCAAATAGTTTCAATTTTATACTCTCTTTGACATATGTTAGATGTTGCAGAGTTTAACGAAGTCTAAAAGGTCCTATATTCTTTTCATATTTTAGTAACTGCCATGCATGGAAGCATAGCATAGGGAGCAGAGCTTAAAAAGTGATTAGATCAAGCATGAATCGGGATTCAGCTTTTGCCAAGATCTATTTTGTGTTGCTACTTCCATCAGTAAAGGTGCATATTTGTTAAGTAAAATATTAGTTCAACTTATTTTTTGTGCTATGTTAGTGGCCTCTGTTTCTGATTGCAGAATGGCAGGAAAGGTTTTTAGACTTGCGATGCGAGGGAATACACATCCTTGTAGACTCTGTTCAGATTTTTAGACTTGCTATGCCCCGAGTCATTGATGTAAGACTAATTTATTAATGTAAGATTAATTTATTAATTCATTTTAATGGTTCATATGAAGAGGCGCGTATGATAGGCAGTTATGGTTTTAATAAAAAACGGGATTCCACATCTTTTTGTGTAATTTTATTGATCATTTAGAGGAGTAGTTTCCAAGACTCCTACTTTGATGGGCAAGTGGAGTATAACTGTTTTGGGAAAACGGTCCTCTCTCCACCCATAAAATGATGAAAGTTCTAGGTCTTGAAATTATAGCATATGTTAATCTCAAAAATATCTCTTAAATATTTATTTTTTTTTACATGTGGTATCACAGCCTTGTTGAGAACTCTCATGTTTTTCCATTATGTTTGATGATGTTTTATACATTTTATTGGATCAAATTTTTATGCATGCTATAAACACAAAACCATGATTTGGTTTAATACATGGTTGCTGCAT
>MU226118.1:362455-373653 GCA_018584345.1 Thuja plicata
TGATGTATTTCCTTGCTTTCTTCAACACAAAAACCTGCAAATTGAAGCCTTCACAGAGATTATTTCAGAGAATCAAAAGTCCTACTTTGAAATCTCAATTCAGCGATTTGAATAAAACCCAAATTCAAGATGTGTGAAGAGAAGACCCGAGACGCCTATTTATATTCGAAAGACGATGCGTGTAAACCGTAGCGAAGTTTCTAGTGCCGTTTCGAAGAAGGCGCGATTCGAACTCGGAATGTTCTGGGATGAGAGCTGAAGTCTAGAATCTTACGTGGTTGTTCAATTTTAGACAACTTTCAAAGGGAGACTTCCAACTATATTATTATTTTAATGATAACATTGTGTTTACTAGAGGTTAATTTAGTATTATTTATTTATACTTCAATTATTTGTTTATTGATTTAAAAGTAAGTATACATTTCTATTTTTAAATCATATATTTACAAATTTAAAATCTAAAATGTTTATCATCTTTTTTGACTAATTATTATGAGTGAACTGAAAGTATGAGTTGCATCAAGTTGTTCATTAGAATTGTGTAATTACAACTAATCATTTACTAGAATGAATCATCTAATACATATCTAGCATCATAATCCATAAGAGAATAATCAAATAATACATATAGATTTAATTTGTGAAAGAGGAATTTACATTAACATAAAATCATCCTACGATTATTACATGTTTGTTATTAGTCCTTGAACATTTTCCCAAAGCCGTAAAGTTGGTTTGCTAGAGGTCTTATTATGGAGAACATTACCCTCACAATCGAATAAATTCCCTCAAGTCATTTTTTAAACATCTCTTGTCCTTACTAAATTCATATATCGAACAATGAGATAAAACATGTTGCAAGTTATGAGGATTTATCATATCATCTCTTTGAGTTACATGTTCAAATCCACACACAAATTTGGACCCAGACAATACTTGACAAGAGTTCCAAATTAGCATCCACCTACAAAATTATTAAATTTTGACAAATGTATTTCTTCAAGTAGTGTATTTTATTGAAAATGTTATGTTAGTTGGATGGTTAGTAGGTTAGATAGGTAAGTGAGATAATTGTATAGGACGAAGAAAGAAACAACATTATAAGCTTTTGTATTCAAACTTATTTTTATACTATTATTCATGTCTTGGATTTCATTATTATGTGTTCCTAGCTCTTTCAATATGATATAATAGCTATGGAGAGTTGCCTTAACAATGTTTGGCCTATGAACATAATGTTTTCCAACCCTCAAACTTCTCATATTGAAAAAAAAAATTAAATTATTAAATAAACTAAAAATATGTATAATTCATTAATAAAATGACAGTTGGACACACTAGTGCTATTGACAGATGGGTGCAATGCACTTCTAGTTGGAAATCCTTGTTCCAAACGATTGGGGGAAAGATGGCTAGATATTCCAGAAGGATGGAAGGAGATTTGCTAGAGAGATTAGCCAGAGCAGAATATGAACTTCAGGCAGTCCCCTCCTCTACCCATGTTGTTGAAGAAGTGATGATTGCCAAGGACTCCTTGAGGAACATTCAAAATAACAAAGTGAAAGGAGCCAGAGTTAGGGCAATGATTAACTGGATGGACTAGGGGGATAAGGGCTCAAAATATTTTTTCAGATCCTTAGAAATAAAGAAGCCAAGGTCAAGATTGAGAAAATCTAGGATGGAGGTGTTAAGATTGAAGACCAAGAGGACATATTGAAGGCCTTCTCTCAGTACTACAAGAGTTTACTTACATCTGAAGAAGATGGTGGTATGTGCCAAGCCAGAGAGCAGACCAGGAGGTTGATTCCTAAGATGGTATGTGAGAAAGATGCATTGATTCTGGGTAAACCATTATCTGTTGAAAAAATCTTCAATTCCATCCAGGTCTTGGCCTTAGACAAAGTCCCGGACTTGATGGCCTCCCGGCTGAATTTTACAAGAACAACAAGTGGATTGGAGAGGAGATTTTTGAGGTATATAAGGAAGCTATGGAGAATGGTTCACTGGGAGGAGACATTAAAATTGGTCTAATTAAGCTCATCCCTAAAGAAGGTGATCGAACACTGATTAAAAACTGGAGACCAATCACCCTACTCAATGTCTCATTTAAAATTATTGCAAAAACCTTGGCTAAAAGGTTAGAGAAATCTCTTTCTAGTGTCATTAACCCCAAACAGACAGGGTTTGTCAAGGGAAGGTACATATTAGAAAATTTAATCACTTGATGGGAGGTTATGAGTTGGGCCAAAGATTCAGGACAAAAATCTTGCATGAGACTACGAGAAAGCATATGATAGAGTGGAGTGTGGATTTACATTCATCATGCTTGAAGCTCTTGGTTTCCCTATTGAGTTTGTTAAGATGGTGTAGGTGCTTATGAAGGATGCCATAACCAGAGTGCAAGTTAATGGTTACAGGTCTGAAGAGTTTGATTTGTCACGTTCCATCAGGCAGGGGTGCCCCCTTGCCCCTGCCTTATTTGTGATCATTTTTGATGCATTTGGTTACCTATTAAGAGATAACACCCTGTCTCCTAAAATAAAAGGTATCAGCATTCTGAAAGGTGAAGAAGTTACAAATATTCAGTTTGCAGATGACACGGTTGCTTTGTTGGAACTAGAAGAAGATAGTCTGAAGAATTTCATGGGAAAATGGAGGTATTTTGTAAAGCATCAGGCAACAAGATCTCCATAACTAAATCTATTCTCTTGGGCTGGGATGAAACCCCCCAGAGTGGGTTAGTCAATGGTCCATTAATTGGTGGGACCCAATATGCAGGTAAGATACTTGGGCATCCCCTTCTCCATTAACCCCAATCTAAAAAATATGTGGGAATGGGTGAAAAGCAAGCTCATCAAGAAATTAGGGAAGTGGGATAACCAATATCTCTCTTTGGTAGGGAGAGTACAGGTTTTTCAAAAGATCCTTTCTACTTACACCATTTAGTATTCCTCAACATGGCTTTTTCACCAATATCAATTCATTTTTCTCCAAAAGGCCATAAGGAATTACCTATGGTTGGATGGTAGGGGAAATAAGAAATGGTATGCCATCAAATGGGATTGGTGCATGATGGACAAGAAGGTTGGGGGGTTGGGACTTAAAGATTTAAGGACTCAAGGTGTGGCACTTGCAGTCAAATGGGTTGTGAAGTCTCTTACTGGGGATGAACCTTGGAAAATTCTAGTTACGAACAACATCATCAAGGGTACCCCATCGAAAGGAAAGTGGTGGAAGGGCCTTCGACTCAATGACATATTAGTTGGGGAAGTGGATTTCAAGGTAAAGGGCTCTCTGGTATTTCAAGCTATTTGGAAAGGTTGGGAAAGTGTAAAACATCTGGTTGAGGAGAAAGGGGTATTGATGGCCAGTGGACATATTTGTGGCAGTAGCTCAATTTGGCGGGGGTTGCAGTACCATGATAAACCACTTGCTCTCTTATAGGGGTGCTCTGCCAAGACTTGGGTGGACAAAGGGATTTCTCTACTTGCATATATACTTCAGAATGATGATCTCCCAAATTGGAATGATCTGATGCTTGAATTCAACCTCCCCCAGCCCCAATACCATACTTATGATGTTCTTAAAAAATCCTGCTCCCACCTGCATCTTCCCAAAGACTCTAATGTTGATAGTTGTTAGAATAACTGAGAGAGGGGGGTGAATCAGTGGCCTTAAAAATTAATCCTTTAAATCAACCCAAAAACTTAGTACCACAATTATAAGCCTCTAGTTATCTTCAGTCCTACAAGATGTATGCCTTGAAATAATCTTATCAAATAACTACTCCTCAAAGTTCATTGTTAATCCTTTTACTTAAGCTTTACCAAATAGCAGTCTAGTATTTACTGAAATACAGTAAATAACTTAGTGTTTACTGATCATCCTATTTTAGTAATGTGTAAAGCAAAACATCAAAGCAATAAATCATAAACATATTTGACACATGGATTTTTAACGTGGAAACCCTGTTAAGGGAAAAAACACTTGGGACTGGTAACCCAAATTTTTTTTCTTTTGAAGTGAGCTCGGTGAAGATCTAACCTTGTAAAAGGTTACAAACACATTGTTAAATGAGACCTTGTTAGAGGATTTATCACTAACTGTTTATCACTTGATATCTAGCATTCACTATGCTATCTTCATGATAAACTTTTTGATACTCCTTGGGATGTATCTCAATATAGAAAGGATTGTTAAGTCCTACTCAGTTAAGAGACTTTCTAATCCAATGGTTAAACTGAAACAATATATGATTTGTTCATAAATACAACTTAGACTTGCAGATTTTCAGATCTATTGTAAGCTCATATTACCTTTTTTATCAATGTTTATTTTCAATACCTTTGCTCCACTTCTTTCTGCTCGGTGATGTTGTGCTTTTCTATTGCTCGGTGTCCACATAAATATTAGCTCTATTCTTCAGCTTGTTTGATCAGGACTGTATGAAGTCTTTCTTCACCAATATTATTTTTAGTATCCTCTTCTCTATTCACTCCCCTAATTCATAATGAATTATCTTGTCTCTTTATAGACATAATTTCACCATTTCTAGGTCTTTGTCTTTCTTGTTCTTGACGTGATCCGAAAATCTCACCATTCTTGCTTTAAAGCATACTTCAGTTTTATCTTGTAGATTTCTCCTTGACAATTATAATAAAATAGCTTTAAAACTCTAGCTTATCTTTGGCTTTTAACTTGTCGATGAAAACAATGTGATCAACCAATTAACTCCATCTTTAGCTCTTGCCAGCTAAGTCTTTTCTCATTTCTGAACTTCATTTATTTCCGGTGTTTAACTCCTTGTTAGCTCGGTCTTGACTTCATTTGTCCTTGGGCATCTATTTATGTTGGGGTTGTCTGTCCGTCGGGTAAAACTGTGGTTCTACTCGTCAGTAATGCTTGCTCGGGTTTCTTGTTCAGGTATCACTGTGACTCCTCTCAGGGTTCTCTATCCGTCAGGATGCACTGTCTATCGGTGTTTGTTGTCACTTAGTGTATACTGAACTTTTATGGATTACTAATAGCATAACCTTTATCTCTCTGGTTCTTTGAAGTATTTGACATTATGTATACAACCAATCAAATTATATCAAGTTGAGATCAATGACAATACAATACATTAAATGATTTAATGTCTTGCATTAACTTTCTGCAGCTCGGTGATCATCAAGTTAACATCTTCAAGCATTTAATCAGTTATAGTTCATCAATCTCTCCCTTTGGCATTGATAGAAACACACTACATACTACTAATACATTATGAAATATATCAGTTGTAGTTCATCAAACTACCGACCTTATTGTTCTATAACCAATATAAATGTCTGGCTCTCGGTAAGCTCTTCTAGCTTAGATTTGATTCTTGCAAAGTACTTTCTTCAATCTTCAATCCCTTCACTGGATAGATGTATCAGCTTCTGATTCTGTCTCTCCCTTTGTTGTAGCTTTTGTTTCTGATTTGTGCTCTCCCTTTGACTATTCCTCCCTCTGATGGATATCTCTTTTTCCTTTGATAGCAATATGGTTCATAGAATACTTCTCTCCCTTTGGATATATTATTCCCCTCATGACTCTGATGAATATTTCATATGGATATAATCTCTCCCTTAAGTCATCTCTCCATCACAAGTTACATCTCTCCCATCTAGATATTCTCTCCCTTTGACAAAAATGCCAAAGTCATTCCTCTTTATTTAATTTATTCCTTGAATTTCCTTTCCATCAGCAACATAGCTATGTATTAGCCAATCAATATCTTTAGTGCTCGGTGTAGTTAAGTACCTTGTTGTGTACAGATGTATCTTTGCAGTCCATCTCTTTGCTTGCATCAACATGAATGATCTTCTTATTATGTATAGGCTGATGCAACCTCCTAGTCAGCTTAGTGACTAATAGACAAGGGTCAAACCCCTAGTCTCGTTCTTAGGTACTCAAATGTATCTTTAAGCAATGACTTGGTGAATATGTCTGCTAATTGTTCCTTGGATTGAACATATTCCAGAATCGCTTCTTTATGTTGCACTTGTTCTCTTAAGTAATGATACTTGATAGCAATGTGCTTAGTCTTAGCATGCATGACTGGATTCTTTGATATGTTTATTGCACTTGTATTATCACAATAGATAATCATTGGTTCATGAATCTTCATATTCATACCTTCCAGTAGTTGTTTTATCCATGCAATATTTGAGCAGTTTGAAGCAGAAGCTACATATTTTGACTCTGCAGTAGATTGTAAGATGCATCCTTGCTTCTTACTGATCCATGTGACAAGTTTGTCACCCATTAAGAATGCTCCTCCAGTTGTGCTCTTTCTGTCATCTAAGTTTCCATCCCAATCAACATTTGTATAGACTTGAAGCTCAAATGTGCCTTCTCTTTTATACCATAAGCCATAGTCCTCGGTATTCTTTAGATATCTCAAAATTCTTTTGACAGCAGTCATGTGTGATTCTTTGGGATTAGCAGAGAATCTTGCAACTATTCCAACTGCATGTGCTATATATGGTCTAGTATGAACAACATACATTAGTTTGCCAATAATTGATCCAAATAGGGTCTGATTTACCTCGGGTGACTTGTCTTCCTTTGTCAGCTTGCATCTGGTTTCCATAGGTGTTCCTACTGGCTTGGAGTCTTCCATTTTGAATATTTTGAGAACTTCCTTGATGTATTTGGATTGAGTGATGTATATGCCTGCATCCTGTTGAAGAATCTGTAGACCAAGAAAGAAATTGATCTCTCCAAACATTGACATCTCAAACTCTTTGCTTATTTCATTAGAAAATGATTTGCATAACATATCATTGCCTCCAAATATGATATCATCAACAAATATTTCAGCAATCAGAATATTATCATCAGTATCTTATTTTAAATACATATTACTGTTTTCACTAGATTTGTACCAATGCTTATGAGATAGGAGTGAAGTCTTTCATACCATGCTCTCGGTGCTTGTTTCAATCCATAAAAGGCTTTGCGTAGTCTACAAATCATGTTTCTCTTGTCAGGATCAACAAACCCTTCTGGTTGTTCAAATCCATACAAGGCTTTGCGTAGTCTACAAATCATGTTTCTCTTGTTAGGATCAACAAAGCCTTTACAAAGATTATTTCAGAGAATCGAAAGTCCTACTTTGAAATCTCTATTCAGCGATTGGAATAAAACCCAAATTCAGGGTGTGTGAAGAGAAGACACGAGACACCTATTTATATTCGAAAGATGATGCGTGTAAACCGTAGTGAAGTTTCTAGTGCCTTTTCGAAGAAGGTGCAATTCGAACTCGAAATGTTCTGGGATGAGAGTTGAAGTCTGGAATCTTACGTGGTTGTTCAATTTTAGACAACTTTCAAAGGGAGACTTCCAACTATATTATTATTATTTTAATGATAACATTGTGTTTACTTTAGATTAATTTCATATTATTTATTTATACTTCAATTATTTGTTTATTGATTTAAAAGTAAGAATACCTTTCTATTTTTAAATCATATATTTACAAATTTAAAATCTAAAATGTTTATCATCTTTTTTGAGTAATTATTATGAGTCAACTAAAAGTATGAGTTGCATGAAGTTGTTCATTAGAATTGTATAATCACAACTAATCATTTACTATAATGAATCATCTAATACATATCTAGCATCATAATCCATAAGTGAATAATCAAATAATACATATAGATTTAATTTGTGAAAGAGGAATTTACATTAGCATAAAATCATCCTAGGATTATTGCATGCTTGTTATTTGTCCTTGAACATTTTCCCAAAGCCCTAAATTTGGTTTGCTAGAGGTCTTATTACCGAGAACATTACCCTCACAATCAAATAAATTCCCTCAAGTCATTTTTTAAACATCTCTTGTCCTTACTAAATTCATATATTGAACAATGAGATAAAACATGTTGAAAGTTATGAGGATTTATCATATCATCTCTATGAGTTACATGTTCAAATCCACACACAAATTTGGACCCAAACAATACTTGACAAGAGTTCCAAATTAGCATCCACCTACAAAATTATTAAATTTTGACAAATGTGTTTCTTGAAGTAGTGTATTTTATTGGAAATGTTATGTTAGTTGGATGGTTAGTAGGTTAGATAGGTAAGTGAGATAATTGTATAGGACGAAGAAAGCAACAACATTATAAGCTTTTGTATTGAAACTTATTTTTATACTATTATTCATGTCTTGGATTTCATTATTATGTGTTCCTAGCTCTTTCAATATGATATCATAGCTATGGAGAGTTGCCTTAACAATGTTTGGCCTATGAACATGATGTTTTCCAACCCTCAAACTTCTCATATTGAGAAAAAATAAATTAAATTATTAAATAAACTAAAAATATGTATAATTCATTAATTAAACTGACAGTTGGACAAACTAGTACTATTGGCAGATGGGTGCAATGCACTTCTAGTTGAAATCCTTGTTCCAAACGATTGGGGGAAAGATGGCTAGGTATTCCAGAAGGATGGAAGGAGATTTTCTAGAGAGATTAGCCATAGCAGAATATGAACTTCAAGCAGTCCCCTCCTCTACCCATGTTGTTGAAGAAGTGATGATTGCCAAGGACTCCTTGAGGAACATTCAGACTAACAAAGTGAAAGGAGCCAAAGTTAGGGCAATGATTAATTGGATGGAATAGGGGGATAAGGGCTCAAAATATTTTTTTCACATCCTTAGAAATAAAGAAGCCAAGGTCAAGATTGAGAAAATCCGGGATGGAGGTGTTAAGATTGAAGACCAAGAGGACATACTCAAGGCCTTCTCTCAGTACTACAAGAGCTTACTTACATATGAAGAAGATGGTGATATGTGCCAAGCTAGAGAGAAGATCAGGAGGTTGATTCCTAAGATGATATGTGAGAAAGATGCATTGATTCTAGGTAAACCATTATCTGTTGAAGAAATCTGCAATTCCATCCAGGCCTTGGCCTTAGACAAAGCCCCCGGGCCCGATGGCCTCCTGACTGAATTTTACAGGAACAACAAGTGGATTGGAGATGAGCTTTTTGAGGTATATAAGGAAGCTATGGAGAATGGTTCACTAGGAGGAGACATTAAAAGTGGTCTAATTAATCTCATCCCTAAAGAAGGTGACCATTAAAAACTGGAGACCAATCACCCTACTCAATGTCTCATTTAAAATTATTGCAAAACCTTGGCTAAAAGGTTAGAAAAAGTCTAGTGTCATTAACCCCAATCATATAGGGTTTGTCAAGGGCAGGTACATTTTAGAAAATTTAATCACTTGTTGGGAGGTTATGAGTTGGGCCAAAGATTCAGGACAAAAATCTTGCATGATGCTAATAGACTACGAGAAAGCATATGATAGAGTGGAGTGTGGATTTGTATTCATCATGATTGAAGCTCTTGGTTTCCCTATTGAATTTGTTAAGATGTGCAGTTTCCTATGAAGGATGCCAGAACCAGAGTGGAAGTTAATGGTTATAGGTCTGAAGAGTTTGAATTGTCTCGTTCCATCAGGCAGGGGTCCCCCCTTGCCCTGCCTTATTTGTGATCATTGTTGATGCATTGGGTTACCTATTGAGAGATAACACCATGTCTCCTAAAGTCAAAGGTATCAGCATTTCAGAAGGTGAAGAAGTTACAAATATTCAGTTTGCAGATGACACGACTGCTTTGTTGGAACTGGAAGAAGATAATCTAAAGAATTTCATGGGAAAAGGGAGGTATTTTGTAAAGCATCAAGCAACAAGATCTCCATAACTAAATCTATTCTCTTAGGTTGGGATGAAACCCCCCGGAGTGGGTTAGTCAATGGTCCATTAATTGGAGGGACCCAATCTACAGGTAAGATACTTGGGCATCCCCTTCTCCATTAATCCCAATCTAAAAAATATGTGGGAATGGGTGAAAAGCAAGCTCATCAAGAAATTAGGGAAGTGGGATAACCAATATCTCTCTTTGGCATGGAGAGTACAGGTTTTTCAGAAGATCCTTTCTACTTACACCATTTACTATTCCTCAACATGGCTTTTTCACCAATACCAATTCAATTTTCTCCAAAAGCACATAAGGAATTACCTATAGTCGGATGGTAGGTGAAATAAGAAATGACATGCGGTCAAATGGGATTGGCGCATGATGGAAAAGAAGGTTGGGGGTTGGGACTTAAATATTTAAGGACTCAAGGTGTGGCACTTGCAGCTAAATGGGTTGTGAAGTCTCTTACCGGGGATGAACCTTGGAAAATTCTGGTTACGAACAACATCATCAGGGGTACCCCATCGAAAGGAAAATGGTGGAAGGGCCTTCAACTCAATGACATATTAGCTGGGGAAGTGGATTTCAAGGTAAAGGGCTCTCTGGTATTTCAAGTTGTACGCCTCCTCTTTCGTGATCCATGGTTTCCAAGCTTTTTAAAGGCAAGGGTTAGTAGCAAAGGTTTTACAAATGATATAAATCAAGCACACAAGAACTACTAAAACGAATAACTTGAAACGTAATCAATAAAATATACAAGCACAAGAAAGGAAAACAAATAAATGCAAACCTCGAAGGGCTTGAAGCTTCTATTGTCTCTCTCTACTCCTTTCGAAACATTGTTCTTGATGCTCAGTATTGGTGTGGGCAGCGTCTGTGACTTGAGAAGCATCAAGAATTTTCTAATTGAAACGGGTGGGTGATCGCAAGATGGCTTGAATGCTAGAACCAAACTGACATAGTAATGGCGCACGAGAGCTTGAAATCCTAGATCCTTCAAATGGTTATGAAGGGTTTATTATATAGGAATTGGGGATGAAATTAATGGTTGAGATCAATCCCAGAGACAGGGAGATGAATGGTTGAGATTAAAAGGAACTGGAGAAGCCATCAGTAAACTCCGCCTCTTCATTTGGTAAAGAGGATATAGAGTTTGGTGGACTGAAGAGCTAATTGTGAGTTACCTTTTTGAACTAAAGAGGTGGGTGAAGTTACCCATGTGGACTGGAGAGGTGGGTGAAGTTACCCATGTGGACTGGAGAGATGGGTGGAGTAACCGATGTGATATGATTGGAGTTATCTCTTTGAAGATTAATGAATATGTAGTTCATTTATTTAATTAAAGTTTTCAACATGTGAGATAATTGAATTATTTTTTATTTAGAATTGCTTTATTGAATGAAATTAAATTAATTTAATTGGAAGAATTTAATTAGTAAGTTTAAATATTTGA
>MU226118.1:448294-458685 GCA_018584345.1 Thuja plicata
TCAAGTCATAGACGCTGCCCCGCCAATACTGAGCATCAAGAACAACATTTCAAAAGGAGTAGAGAGAAACAATAGAAGCTTCAAGCATCGTGGGGTTTGCATTTATTTGTCTTCCTTTCTCTTGCTTGTACATTTTATTGATCACATTTCTAGTATTCATTTAGTATTCATTATATACTTGATTTGCATTCATTTGTGAAACCTTTGCTACTAACCCTCACCTTTGGAAAGTTGTGGGAATTGAAAAGAGAGGCATACAGTTACCTTACATTCTTGGGAGTATCCAGTGGACTTTGTTGTTCTATCCCCTAAAGCCGATATGGGTGGGTATCCTCTCATTTTAGGACGACCATGGTTAGTCATCGCCGATGCCTTCATAGCTTGTCGGTCAGGGAAGATGACAATTTCCAATGGAGTCCATACCAAAAACTTGCCCCTCTACTCCCCTGCTCAACCTATGTTGCAAGATGAAGATGTCGTATGGCCAAAATTAGACAATCTTGATCTAGAAACCAACTCGATCCATCAACTCATGGTCATTGATAGAGACCCCTTTCTAACTGCTAAAGAGGACGATGAGGTAATTGAATCCATTGTTACAAATGAATATGGTTGAAGTCCTCAGTGGTGCTCACAGTCTGACTATACAGACTCCATTGGAACCTATTTTTCCCCCTGCACATACATGTTCCTACTCTATATCCTCTCGCTTCTTTCATTCTTTATTGCCTCATGAAATGGTTTCTCTTCCAATTGCCCCAATCACAATGGTAGAAAAGGTAATTCAGGTTGAAGTTAGTCCAGGTAAGGAGTTAAATATCAGCAGTACTTTGACACCCTCTCACCAGAAGGCTATCCTAGTATTGCTATAGGAACATCAGCAGGTGTTTGCCTGGGATTACACTGACATGAGAGGATTAGATCCCAAACTCTGTACTCATAAGATCTACATTAGCCCGGATTATAAACCTGTACGCCAGCCTCAATGGTGGGTTAATCCTGTGTTGCGCGACATAGTCAAAACTAAACTTCAGAAGTTGCTAAATGCTGGCTTCATCAACCCCATTTTTGATAGCCAACAGGTTTCACCCTTGGTCATTATGCCTAAAAAAGGGGGTAAATGGAGAGTCTTTTTTGACTATAGGGAATTGAATACAACCACCAAGAAGGACCATTTTCCATTGCCCTTTATTGATCAAGTCCTAGATAATTTGGCTGGCAAAAAGTATTTTTCCTTCTTAGACAATTTTAGTGGTTACAATCAGATTCAAATCGCTCTTGAGGATCAAGAGAAAACAACTTTCACTTGTCCTTGGGGGACCTTTGCATATTTCATCTTACCATTCGGTTTGTGTAATGCTCTGGCCACTTTCCAGCGGGCTGTGATTAGTATTTTCTCTGACATATCTGTTGATTGTATGGAGATCTATATGGACGACTTCACAGCTTATGGGAACACCTTTGCAGAAGCCAAGCTCAATCTGGAGAAAGTCCTCAAGCACTACCAGGAATACAATCTCTCTCTCAATAGTGAGAAATGCTTCATGATGATGGAGGAAGGTGTTGTGTTAGGACATTTTATTTCCTCACATGGCATCGAGGTAGACCCAGCCAAGATTTTAGTCATCAGTACTCTGACCACACCAAAAAAGCAGAAGGATATTTGAAGTTTCCTCGGCCATGCTGATACTACAGAAGGTTTATCAAGGATTTTAGCCAAATTGCAGCACCCCTCTATAATCTGTTGAAGAAGGACTTTGATTTTTCTTAGAATTTTGATTGTGAAAACTCCTTCCTGTAGCTTAAGGAAGTTCTGACAACCGCACCAGGGCCGAATTGGGGATTGCCATTCCACATTCATACTAATGCCTCTGATTATGCTATGGGGGTAGTATTGGGCCAGCAAGAAGATGCAATTGAACATGCCATTTATTATATCAGTAAGAATCTACATGGAGCAGAATTCAATTATACGGTGACCGAAAAGGAGTTTCTTGTAATGATTTATGCTCTGAATAAGTTCAGGCACTACATTACTGGTTATCAAATTTTTGTCCATATAGACCATTTAGCAATTCAATACCTGATGAATAAGCCAGCCATCTCAGGAAGATTGGCTTGTTGGTTGCTACTCATGCAGGAATTTGATATCACAATTATCGACAAGCCAGGGAAAGCCAATGTTGTCGCTAATTTTCTCTCTCGCTTGCATGTACCTAATGATCCTACAACCATTGATGACAGTTTCCTAGATGAACATTTGTTCTTGTTAATAGCACATAATCCATGGTATGCTGACATTGCCAATTACCTCACCACAGGTCGGATGCCGGCTCAATTTTCTTCAAAAGAACGCAGATTGTTGGCCTCAATTTTTCTTGGATTGCTGGTTTCATGTTTTATACTGGTTAGGACCAGTTTATGTGAAGATGCATCCAGAAAGATGAAACCTATGACATCCTACGGGCATGTCATAATGAGCCATCTGGCAGCCACTTTGCAGCAAAATAGACGAATTTCAAGATCTTGACTACAGGATATTATTGGTCGACTCTCCACAAAGATGCAGCTTAGTACACCAAGAAATGTGATTGGTGCTAATGAATGGGGAGACCTACTAAGAAAGATGAAATACCCTTGTAGCCTCAGGTGGTGGTCACACCCTTTGATAAGTGGGGCATTGACTTTGTCTATCCCATTGACCCATTTTCTCATAGTAAGTCCTATATCCTCATCTCCACTGACTATGTTACCAAGTGGGCCGAGGTTAAACCAATGAAGCATCCGTGGGATACCAATGTTGCCAAGTTCTTATATGAATGCATCTTTACAAGATTTGGTGTTCCCATAGAAATAGTGTTTGATCAGGGTGCGCAATTCACTTCCAACCTTATAGCTGTTCTGATGGAGGAATACAAAATTTGCCATGGCAAGTCATCTCCTTATCATCCGCAGGCCAATGGTTAGTTTGAAGTCACTAACCGAGAATTGGAGGCCATTCTTACTAAAATTGTAGCTATTCATAAGAAGGATTGGGCGGCCAGACTTCCTGAAGCACTGTGGGCCTACCAAACTACTTGGAAGTCTACCACAGGATTCACCCTATTCCAATTAGTCTATGGTAAGACTGCTATGATTCCTGTCGAGTTTGAGCATAAAACATTGCGAACAACATTGGAGCTCCAACTTGATCTCACTGCAGCAAAGAAGGAATGAGTTCTCACATTAAATAGTCTAGATGAATGGAGGAAGTCTATTTTTTCTAGCACTGAGTTGGTTCAGCAATAGCAGAAGCTTTGGCATGACCAGTTCATCAAAGACAAGCAGTTTGCTGTGGGTGATTGGGCTCTTCTCTATGACTCCCGTTACCAGCATGCTCCTGGTAAGTTTCAAACCCGATGGTTAGGGCCTTATGAATTTTTTTTTATATTTTCCAACGGTGTTGTACATTTGTCTACTATTGACCCTGTCCATTTCAAGTTACTGATTAATGACTAGTGCCTCAAGTTATACCATAAGCCCCAGAGCAAGGCAGAGTTCCTGCAGCAATTTGAGTATGCTAAAGTTTACGATCCTCCTGTAGTAGATGAATATGAGCCCCTTGCTCATATTCATTCTTCCCTTTGAGCCACATTTGCAACATCCCATAATAATTACCTTCCTCCAGAAAGTACCTTTCTCCGCAATAAATATTCATTTCATTTCATTATTACTTATCTACCACCCGTCCACCTAATTTTATTCCCCATCAAAAGATGACACTTTCGTGGAGCCTCCAGTACGTCATATGGGGTGTGTACTATCTTTGGCATTTAATTCATTTATAAGTTTTTTATTATCATCGCTCTTATCATATGTGCACATGTGGGACCATTTGCGTACTTAAGTTGGGGGGGGGGGAAATCTACGATTTGTTTTATATAACCACGTATGTATTGAATGCTATGTTTTTAAACTTTTAAAATGTTGTACCCTTTTTGCACAAATATTACCAATTCAGCCTATGAGATGGGACAACCTTGAAATGAGCAATTTATTTCGCACAAATAAGCCAAGGTGTCCATATGGATGTTTGTTGAGTAATGATGAATAATTCAATTCTTGAGACATGATAGATCCACATTCATTTCCCCATATAGCACTTGAAAAACTTGAAGTCCAGAACTTTCCATCATTGCAAATACCTATAGACTCGCCTTTTTCAATTTTATCTGCAAAATTGTTTGATATATTTTGTGAAAAATCTCTGCATTGCTTGTGTATTCTTGTTTGTATGTTTTTCATACCCTTTGTACATGGGTGGAGAATTAGTTCATTGTGAACCCATGGTTCATGACATTCTACTAAATAGTCAAGTTTGCATACCGTTGTTCCAAGCCAGGGGATGGATTGATTATATCATTAAGCTTACCAGCCAAGACGAAGATGTGGAATTACAGTTCTTAAGCACACTCCATGATAGGGTGGCTATAGTCAAGGGATTAAAGGTACCATTTTCACAAGCAATCGTGGCTGAGGTAATGGGATTACCGCAGGAAGGCGAGGAATTTTCAAAAAACTTTGACCTAACAATAGCAAGGGCACAATTTACTTTACACATAGACCCACCATTAGAGGTCAACAAGAAACAGGGCACTAACAGGTTATCTCTACCTGAAACCTATAAGCAATGTGCAGTCTTTATTATCAAATATTTCACCTACAAGGGACGACAAGCTTACCTACATGCAGTTCACTTCAAATTTTTGAGCTGCCTAAGGCACGATAACAAACCCATCAACGTGCCCAATTTACTTTTAAACATTCTAAAGAAATGGGCTTCAATAGTGTAGGAAGGTAAGCCCAATATCATTTCTCATCACTGTCTCATTAAGCTTATTGTGGAAAAAGAATTGATAGACCAGTCTAGTATGACATGGGAGAATTTCCTGTCAGGAGAATTAGAGAAGGAAACCCTAAGATCTTTAGGGAGTAGGGTTGGCAAGAGAGTCCAAATAGATCAGGGAGTTTTTAAGGTTTTTGAAGAACTGGGATCAAGATCTTCAGCAAGAAGACCTAGGACTAAAAACCCTAGGCGTCCTCCTGAAGCTTTTGTATCTGGGTCATCCCAGAATAAGGACAAAGAGAAAATTTTAGAGAAAGAGATTTCTACAGAAAAAGTATCACCTCCATTCAATGCAACTACCACCCCTACAGGGAAAGGGAAGGAAAAATGAGAGCCAACTGCCTCTGGTTCTAGCAAACGCTCAAAGAAGCAGGATCTTATAGCTTTAACCACTTCAAGAAAGTGAAAGACTGCGGATAGGAAGGAGGAAACCCCTTTACGAAGAAGTAGTAGACAAAGGAAGGGTATGGCTACAAACATATCACTAGGAGAAACAATAATCAACCTTGACGCTCCTGAGTCAGAGGAGCTACCAGAAGGTAAACAATCCTCTGAGGTCAGAATGGCACAAAATGTGTGGTAATCGAAGATAGTTGCACCTCCGATGAACAAACCTACAAGGTTCAAAGGAGGAGTTCATCTTCCCATGGACTCTAAATTAACGACAATTTCATTGAATCAGATGATGACTTTTCAGAAGGATACCTTGCTAATGAAGAAGGTATGCCAGATTCATCTCCTACGGCAGAAGAGCAGAGTTTATTTGAAGGAAATTCTGGTATTGCAATGAATGTGGATACACCTCCTGCAACAGGAGGGAGGGATCTTTTTGAAGAAAACCTCGGTATTAACATAATGGTCGAGCAAGTTTTAAATCAAGGATTGAACACACTAGTTGTTGCAGCTCAGCAATGTGATAAACCTGAGAGGGCCATCATAATCCATCCAAACTTCTCATAGGATGCAGCTATATGAAATAATAGTTTAGCTGACATAAAAGCCGTAGGAGAAGACCCTAATGAAGGTAATCTACCAGAGGTACCTTTCCCTGTAACTCCATTTTCTGTTATCTTTCGGCTAATCAATCAGTTGATAATGGAAAGAGAACAATGGCAAAGGCAGAAGAAGGCTTTGCACCAGGCTAATGATCAGATTTTTCAGGAATTGGTAGAAAAAGAGGAAGAGGTAGAGCCGCTTCAAGAAAAATTGACTAAGGTAATGTCAGTTATGCCTGAGCTAATGAGCTGTAGGTCTCCTTCCCCTATTTAAGCCATTTTTCTTAAAGAACAAATGTTGAATTATCAGTTAACTAGTATAGTAAAGGGCAAGTCTCCTTTGATAAATGAGCCCCTTGAGTTTTTTCAAGCCTTTCAAAATTCTCCTACGACCATATAGAACCTGTTATGTGAGCTCTTCTTGCACAACTTAGTTGTACCCAATAATAGGGATTGGAATCTGCTGCCTTATGTTAGGGACATTTAGTTGAGGGCACTCATGTCATGGTTACACAATGAGATCAGTAGAGAATCCCAGGCCAAAATTTATAGAGAATTAGAGGACAAAATTCCTCTATACTTACGGCCAGAAGCCAAAGACCCCAAAAATTACTATTATGACTGCATGAAGTTAGCTCATTTAGAGTCCAGAAGCAAGATCATTAACCCTCTCAGGAATGCAGCCTTTGATGAGTACACCTGGATGGCCAAAATTGAATTGACTAAGGCCACAAAATCAATCCAGTGGCACTGGATCAACATGACAGAGGACATGAGAAATAAGGAGCCACATTCACCCCTTAATTTTGCAATGGAAAATAAGCATGCTCCTTGGTATGTCATGTTAGGCAGGGAAAGGCAAAGCTATTGGCTTCCATTAACATTCTAGCCACCCCTTCTTCTTTCTCCTCTTCTGCCCAACTCAGCAAATTTAGAAGATTATGACATGGCAGGAGAGGTGAGAAGATGGGAAATGCACAGGGACATTAAGGGCTTTTACTGGATTTTTGCTAATGGGGGTATTGGACAGAAAGTAGTCACAGATCTTAGAATGTAGGCCAAAGTGAAGAACTATCTATTTTCTCAAGGACTAACAAAAGGATAAGTTTGGGGGAATGATGAGGCCAATATAAGGCCTATATAGTTTCAAGTTTCATGTGTTTTTATGGCTAGACTTTGAGAACTTCATATGCTTTCATGATACTTTTTCATACTATTTATATTGATATCTCAGAACTGCTATAATTGTGTGTATGCAAATATGTGTCAACGTTTTAAGTTTATAAATCTACTATCTCTATGTTGCATGGATATATGGAACTAAATCTGGTATCTTTTTGTCCTACTTTAAGTCTGGTGGTTTTCCTGTAGCCATGTGATGAGAGAAAGTTAGTAAAGAAACTTATTATGGATTCTTGTCTTGGATATGTGTACGTGCTAAACTTTTGTAGAAATGGTGGATCTGGGACAAAGGAAGGAGTCAACATTCAAGAAGAGAGTGATGCCATGAAAAGGCCAATTGTTATGGGGCTCATGATTATTTCAATAGGCGTGGATGAGAACAGTTCTTGTTGCAGATAAGTCACAGCTGAAAAGTGGCCACGATGGAGTAAATATAGTAGCGGCACATTCCTAGATTTCATATATGATTAAATGCAATTTGTTCTACAATTAAAGTTGTTGATCATGTTTCTTAATGATTTCCATATCCCTAATGTTGGGGGATCCTAGTTGATAGGAGTTTGTTTTAGGAGTTGTTGTTAAATAATCTGGAAGTTATGATTCTAGGAGTAGGGTTAGTATTACAGGAATATTTTGTAATCTAGTGAGAGAAATACAATCTTATTTTATGCATCCTTTGTAATCTATGTTTTATGAATAATCAATGAGAACTTCAATTCTTAGCTTCTGAGTTCTTGTTCATTTACTCTTCTATGGGGGCCCACACGGGAGGTGAAACTAATTTGTAGTTTAGTAGGAAGTAGTTGCAAGTCATTTGAAGTAATTAGGACTCTGTTGCTCTTGCAGCCATTAGTAATAGCACCAGTGGTTGTTCCTATAGCATAGGCAATTAGCTAGTTTACTATTTCCTGCAGCATAGGAAAAGAGTTAGCTTACTGTTTCAGCAAGTTCTTTTATCTTTAGATTACGCTGTTGATTCCATTTCCTAGTTTAGTTTCATTTCAGTATTTTCCATTCCTTAATCAGTAATGACTTTCAGAGTAGAATAGAGCATATAATTTGTCGATTCCATTTCAAAGCTTACAGTCCCTGGTCGATAATTTAATGAGTTCAGCATATTATTGCATAATCCTTAAATACAGAGGTATTATAAAGAGAAGTCATCTTCCACAGCCAAAATAAACCCTCTGCCATGAGCAGGGCGGAGGGTGTCACACAACCTGCTCCCCTAAAAACCATATTCTCCTCTCCAAACTTTTCCATAGAGATCTATGAGGGTTTCCCCACACCACAATCTGCAGCTCCAAGGATAATGAGGGTACGTATTCTCAGAGAAACATTAGTTGTTCTAAAAATAAAACAAAAAATAGGAATAGGGTGAGATGTGCCCATATCCCTATTGCAAAAACCATCAAAGAAAATGGCCTCTAACAACACATACCCCGCAAGAAGAGAGGGAGGAGAGCCAATAGTTGAGTGCCTATCGGCCCCCACAGCAGAGGCCACCCGCACTGCTGCAACCTCCATAGTCTCCATTGCAGCCAGGGATGCCCGCCGAGCATAGCCTCCACCATCTGCATCGATGTCCTCACCTCCCTCTACATCATCCTCAGACCCCATTTTTTCTCCTGAAACCCTAGCTCCATTGATCATTGTGTTTTCTCTCCTATACTAGGAATGGAATGTTATATTGTTGATAAATTTGTTAATAATATGATATCAATACATAAATCAAACCTTTTAAGAGAGAAATAAGCCAAGAAATAGTTTAAATGAGTAACATAAATACACACCATAAATTCTAGAGATGTGCAAATGCTAAGAATACCATATTACATTAAGAGCCCACAAAGAGAAGTTGCACCAAAAAAATTAAAACTACAAGATTGATATTGATTTTATATATAGACTCCAGAAAGGTGTGGAGGTAGAAATTCCAACCAATAGGGAGCAACTAGAAATACCAAGCTTATACTAAGTTGAACATAAGTGTTAGTCATGTGTTGTCAAGATCTTTGTCCATGTTTGGCTAGAGCTTTAACAATTATCCTTCAATGTCATTGTCATCTTGATTATCCTAGCACTACTACATTTGGGTCCAAATTTCGAGGACAACTTTTGACGGATGATTTTTTTTGTGATTTTGGGTTTTTTTTTTGTAATAGTCCCCGATGGTGTTGTAATTATGATGGGTTTTAAATAGACCATCAGAATTTTGATAGTTTCAGGCTATACATGAAAAAAAAGTGAAACGGCCAAATCATTTTTTTTTTTATGCCGAAGAGATCAGAAAAGGAGTGGGAGGAAGAAAATTTGAGGTCAAAGCTGCATGCAAAGATAGTGTAACTAGCTGGGGTGTAATGTCTTGTAGCTCCACTTTCTTCATCTTTGATCTGTGATTCATGTCAAAGGTATGTGATTTGTAGACATTAGGGTTTTTTTTTAGTAGTGAATGTTAACAATTGCAATGATTATGATATGTCCATTGCTTTTCACCTGATGTTTGTTTCCTTCAATCATTTCATGTATTTAATTATAACCCCATGCCCTCTAATCTATATTGTTGCTTGAAGCATTAGCATTTCTATCTGCTCATGAAACTATAGGCAGATGCCCTATTATAGTTTAGGAAGAAAAAGCCAAAAACAAACTGAAAGGTCTAAGCATGAAACTACTACATTTATCCCTCATTATGTGTATGAATAGTTCCATGTATGATTGATTTCTCATAGCTATTTCTCTTTCTGGTGCGTCCAATTTTGACAAGCTATCCCCCGCAAGAAGCAGCTAGGTTTCATTCCCATGGTGCAAGATCGATTGACAAGGACTTGCCGAAATAAATGTTCAATACTGACATAGATTCTTATCAGTCACGGGAGCTTAGGATTGATATTTATCTACCCTCAACTAAAGCTATTCCCTCTAATTTGATCATGACAATGTTTCTTTTTCTTTCTCTTTGAAAGGAACCCTTGGTGCTTTACTTTTAATCAATGCTCTTTGTATTTCATTCACTCACTATTGGAAAAGATATGTATAAAAGGTATAAAAACTTGAGAGAACCACTCAAAATATCTATAGCATTGTTATCATGGTCAACATCAGTGATTTCCATTGTCAAGAATGATTGTTTCAACACCATCCATGCATATTGTTTTAATCATTTTTTATTAGTATTTCTTCATTGATTTATTTAGATAAAATAGTCAACATCTTGATACACATGAAATTATTGATTTTTAAATTTATGATTCATATCACTTTCATCTTGTTTTCTTTTAGACTCGTTGGGATATGCTTCTATATTTTATTTCCTTCTTACTGTATAT
>MU226118.1:509847-528210 GCA_018584345.1 Thuja plicata
GCTCGACCTTGACCTAGGTCAAGGTTGAGGTCAACCCTAACCTAGGTCAGGGTTGAGGTTGACCCTGACCTAGGTCAAGGTCGAGGTCAACCTTGACCCAGGGGGTCAGAACCCCTAGAAAAAGTGCCAGTGGGATAGAAGGTGCCCGGAGAGGCCCAGTCAGGGTCCTAAACCAGCACAGAAGAATGAGATGATGTTGAAAGGAGGGGATAGTATGATGGAGGCCAAAAACATCCCCTAAGGAGGGCTAAATGCTCTTAACATAGAAGTTCTCCCATTTTAAGATGATACAATATGTATATATATGCAGCAGCAAATAAGCTCTATTAACTTTGTTATTTTGTGTGTGAATTAATATGATGGGTTAGTTCTTTCTATATTCCTAACAAAATTGGACTCAAATCTAAAAATTACCAAGATATCTCTTGGAACACTGGGATAAATCTCTAAAATTAGCTTCACATTGTAGCCTATGTTCAAATGCTCATTTTTATCCAGTTGAAAGATGATAATAAAGTTTAAAAAGCTGAGAGTTTTCTTACAGAAAATGAATATTTCCAGCCTCTTTCCATTTCCACCTCCATTATTTTTCTTCTTCATGTAGGGACTTGGAGCATTTTTCAGCAACCATCAAATTCTGTATCTTTTCAAGCTTAGAACTAATCTCCTTGTTCTATATGAAAATGACACCAAAAGTAGATATATTTTATCCTTTAACCTTCTTTTGTATTATGTTATGCTTCTGAGAGACTTACATAGTTGACCCTTGGATAGGGGTATTCTACCAGCCTTGGAGACATGCTTTAAATCAAATATGCAGCTTCATACATCTCTGCATTTTTATATCTTATGGTCATTTTTGGTGAAAAATGTGGTCATTGTTGTACAATTCAAAGTCATTTTTACAATTTCAAAGTAGATAATCCTTGTCATTAGTACTCTTCACAACAAATTTCTATTATTCATTGGATGCTACTATTTATGATGCATCCACTGAGATCTGCTTGAAGTTCGACCTTAAATGACTAAATATTAAATGAATGCATAAGAGTTGATTAGAGAAGGTACATGCATGGGTGATGAACATGCAGATTTTCCTAAACACTACTGGGAGCTTATCGAGCAACAAATGTACTATTTTGATAATCATCACAAGTCTAATTTTTGTTGGGTCAAGCTCCCAGTAGTTCTTGATCAAATCTGCATGTTTTTCACTTGTGCATATGCCTTCTCTAATTAAATCTTTTGGAGTTTGTTGAAAACAAAATTGTGTACTTCTACAGGACATTAGTGCTTGGTCAAATTTGATGCACTTCTGAATGTGTATAATATATATGATATTTTATTTTGATTTACAAACTACTATATTATTTGAATATCTTTCTTTCTTGCCACAATAGGAAAGAGTTTGAGGTGGAAGAATACAATAGAAGAAGTATTTCAATTTGGTATACTATACTAAAACATCATTTCATAACTAAGTTTTCAATTTCTATACATATAATTAGGTTATTGATAATTTAAGTGAAGAAGGATCATGTCATCCAAAATAAGTGAAGAATAGAATGGGGGTACAATCGATAGATTGTGGTCTAACTTAAAAAAAAAAGGCGATGGAAAATGTTATTGTCCCTACAAAATTTGTAAGGGCTTAAACACTAGAAGATTGCTAATCAAAATAGCTAAGAGAAATTGTAGGGAGAAAGGTCACATTGAAGGGGGGTTTGATTATCATCAATTGGTAAGTTTTTCATTATATTTATTTAACAATTAATATATATATATATATATATATATATGAAATACACTTGATGATGAGATCATTATCATGGTTAATTTGTATTCATCATTTTTATATAGGTCGACCTCCCTAGGGTAGTACGTGATATGGACCATGGAGGTGAAAATATGGATCATGGAGGTGCAAATATTAAAGCTAAAGATTATGATCCCATGGAAGATGATGATCATTCACCAGATAACACATTTGAAGATGATGGTACTAATACATTGATCCATGATATATTTGGTACTGGCGCAACTTATGATGATGATTAGGATGATGACGATGATTAGGATTATGTTGATGTCATCCATGATATACCTCTACTTGAGAAGGAAGCCATGACCCTTTACAAAGGCTCCCAAAAAACTCTTCTCTATGTTGTATTGTTGTTGTTGAACTTGAAGGTTATGAATGGTTTATCCAACATAACAATGTAACGTATGCAAAGGTATGTCATATATGTCATTATAGTAATTAAAGGGTGAAACATGTACTATAAATAACTATTGTTAATATTAACAAATTATTTTTTTTTCTATAGATTGATAGGTGAGTTTTTGTTACCACCATCGAATATTCTCTCTCGCCCATACCAAGAATTATGTGCCACTATGAAAGATATTGGAATGGAGTATCAAGCAATAGATGCATGTCTCAATGATTATATTATTTATCATAAAGAACATGAATTTTTAACATAATGCCTTGAATGTCATACGAGTAGATATAGAACAAATCAAATAACAAAAAAGATGTCATGCAAGGTTCTTCGTTAAATCCCCATTACACCACGTTTGCAAAGATTTTTCAAGTGTAGTAGCTTGACACAATTTATGGATTACCATGCATGCAATAGGAGTTGAGATGAAATTATTCTAATTCCTGCGAATGGTTCTGCATTTAAGGACATAGAGGAAAAGTGGCCGCACTTTATCGAAGAACCTCAAAATCTCAAGTTTTCATTGGCAGCGGATGGTGTCAATCTATTTGGAGAGCTAAGATATGTTTACTCTGTTTGGCCTATTTTTGTCATCAACAATAACATTCCTCCATGGATGTCAATAAAGAGGGAGCACATTATGTTGGCAATGATTGTTCTAGGTATTTGATCATTTAATAGTTATCTGCATGAAATTATAAATCTTGTAGTAAAATGGTCACAATAATTATGTAATTTGGTTATTAATTCAACTAGGTAAATACCACGTTAAAGATATGAATGTATATATTGAGCCTCTTATCGATGAGTTTTTAGAGTTATGGAATGGTGTCACTATGTATGACATCTCTAGACCAATAGAACATAGACAATTTCAATTCCATGCAATGCTTGTATGGACAATACATGATACCCCATGGCTAACACATTTTTCTTGAATGTTATAGTTGTATAGTCAGAAAATGGAAGCACTTTCATTGTAGATTGGTTTAGCCTTCCAAGTAAGTGGTTTGGGGTCATGTCAAGTGCCTTGAATGGGTCTCTGACTTGGATCTATCTTTTTCCCCTGTTCTACCCCATTTCCCACTTTTCTCTAGTCTATGACACCCTAAACTGTAAAGTGAGATTTTTGACCTCAGGGTCAAAATTAACCTTTCTAGGTCAAAGTCGACCTTGACCTTTACCTAGGTTAGAATCAACCTTTTTCTGACCCAAGGTCTATATTTTAAGTTTCTAGGGTTTTCAGATGTTAGGCTTCAGAAAGATTTAATTTCCGCTTCTGGGTCGACTGTTTTGGTCTTCGAAGCAATGATTCTTAAATTATATTTAATATAGGTCCACTTCTATGGATATAGGTCTAATCAGAATTTAATTCTCCTATGTAGGCCTCTCTAGAAGATTGTTCCCTAGATTCATATATAAGGAAGTCTTCTCCTCTCATTTTCTCAAAGACTTGAAGCATAAGCATGAACCATCTAAGACCACTCTATGCATGATCTATTGAAGCAAGAATCTACTCACAAGCATTCAAAGACATTCAAGCATTCAATTCATCATGGAGATCCATTGGTAGTCATTGAAGGATTCAAGCTCCATGGAGCCCTCTTGTTGAAGATTACTCCATCTACATTCCTCCAAGCCTCTTCCTATTCCAAGATCCATTCAATATTGGTGTTGAATATCTACAAGCAATTTATTTGATACATCCCACATCCTATATTTTACATTCTACATCAATTTGGTGCATACATAGTTGTGGATCCACGAATTCAAATCCGCCACAAGGGTTTCTATATAAGCAAGGTGAATTTGTTCATTTAATTTATTTATTTATGCAATTTAAATTATACTTTGAGGTTAATTCCAAAATTGGGGTTTGACCAAGGAAAATCCCCCCCCCCCAAAAAAACAAACCATTTTTCTTGCAGGCACAGGTTTGGAACAGTGAATTGGAGTGCGGATTCAGATACCCTTTTCAACAAACTATCAAGATCGGGAAATAGATTTTATGTCCGACTGTGTAGGTCAGAATCTGAAATTTTGGGTCAGAATTGACATTCATTTGTGGGTCAGAATTGACATTTTGTTTAGGGTTAGAATCAGAAAATCTGGGTCAAAGGTGACATTGACTTTTGGGTCAAAATTAGAATTGAGCCAGATCGGAAAATATTTTGGGGTTTTGTTTGTCTCTATGTTTTTGTTCCACATCTGGTTGCATATTTTCCAGAAATTCAGTGCAGGCCCCCGAAAACAACATTCTTTAGATCTGTAGCATTTTTAGGTTAGTACTTTTCTTCAATTCATTTCAATTAAATTTTTTAATCTTCCTAAATATATCACACATTCTTTTTCTATAAAATAGAATTTAAGGTCTTCCTCTTTATTCTCATTTCCAATCGATTGATTCATTTATGCATTGATCCTTCCTTTGGGGTTAATCAATTTGGATCCTTCCTTTGTGTATTTGAGGTTAAAAGGAACATCTTACCTTCCCCACACATTACATGTCATACACATCTCTCACAACACATTTCTTATATTACATTTCATATATGAAGACACTCATTTTATATATTACATTTTGGTGAACTTGCAATAGACAACTCTTTCTTTTTTGGTGGTAGATTTACATTTTTATGTTAGATCTTGCATGTATATTAGATTAGATTTATTTTATGTTCTTGCACTTTCATTTCAAAAATTAAAAATTAAAAATCAAAATCTTGTGTTTCCTAAATTAGTTCATTTGCATTGTATTGGTGTATGAGCTTGACTACTTCTAGTCCTACTTATAGTATCCCAGTTAGAAGAATCCATAGACTTATGGGTTCCTTTGATCCTGAGTCTTCCTCTCCTTTCCTTAGGATCCTAGATGACAATTTGACCACCCATGATTTCATTCCTTCTATGGAGCATAACTCTTCTCACTCATCTCATGATGAGGATGATGCTTTAAGAGTTCCTCTTGAACAAGTCCAAAAACTTTCAACAGAACTTGATAAAATGGGAAATTGGCTTATTCAAGAAAACCATAATCAAGATTCCATCCAAGCTATAGAGGCTCTTAAGAAAGTCCTTCACGATAGTGATCAAGGTGTTAATCTCTTGTGTGGTATCACTCATCTTGTGCATTTGAATGTTAAACCTTTAGCTCAAGAGGCTCAAGATCAAGGATTCACTCCTCATGTCACTATTGAAGGACCTTCTTCCATTCATTTACCTAGTATTCCTACTTACACTCCTCCTTTAATGACTAAATCTCTGCCAATTTCATCTATTCCTGTGAGTGTTCCACTAGTGTCTCTACCTACCTCACAGCCTTCTTACAATAGTATTCCTTTTACTTATGCCAATCCTCTTCCAACTGTGGTTCCAAGTGTTCCACTGGTTGTGTCTTCCATTCATACTGCTTCCTACACTTTTCCTATTGTTCCTAATGTTTCTATGCCACCTATTTCTTCTAAAGATTCCACAATCATTAGTTTGGCTCAAATTGTGTCATCTTTACAAAAACAACTTGCATCTTTAACCCAATCCAAGTTTAGCATTCCTACATGTGACATGTGTAGTCCTTTATCCTTAGACATTTTTCATGCTACTGTCCCTCAGCAAGCCGATATGCGTCATCTTGAGAATTACAATGGCAAAGGAGATCCTATTACTCATGTTAAAACATTTCAAATCCTTTGTAGTGATTATTCTCATGACCATAGGATTTTAGCTAAATTGTTTGCTAGAACTTTTCATGATAAGACCTTGCAATGGTATTGTTCTTTACCTCCTTATTCTATCGATTCTTTTCCTAAACTTGCTAATACCTTCATCCAGCAATTTCAAAATAAAATTGGTCCTCAAGTTTCCTTAATTGATTTAATGCATTGTAAACAAAACAATAAGAAAAAATTGACTGATTTCATTGGTAGATTTAAGCATTTGTATGCTCAAATTTCTTATCTTGTTCCTGATATTGATATTCAGCATATGTTTATTTCAAATTTACAAAAGGATATTAGAGATAAGATTCTGCTTACTAAATTTACCTCTTTTCAACAACTTTGTGCAACACTTCATCATTATCAATTACAAGTGAGTCAATTTGAGAGCAACACTCCAATGACTCCTATTCCAATTGATAAGAGTGACACTGCTCCTAATCCTAATAAATTTTAGAAACCTAAAAACTATGTCAAGATTAATAAATAGATGAATGCAGTCGCTGATCAAGTTGTTGTTGCATCCAACAATGCCACTTCTGCAACCACTTCTTTCCATATGAATCATATGTTTACTCCTCTCTCTAAATATTTACATTCAATTATGAGTAGGTTTTTAAGTGCTAATATGATTACCTTGCTTCTTATTTGACCTCTCCTCCCTACCATGATGGCATCAAAATCCTTTGATTCAAAAGATTTTTGTTAATACCATCGACAAAATAGCCATGATACTGAAAAATGTTATTATCTAAAGCATAAGGTTCAAGAATTAATCGATTCTAATGCTTTATCTGTTGATAATTTTGATGGTAATGGGAACAAATTTGTCTCTCCTCCTAATCAAAACCTTCAAATCTATACAAATCCTTTACCTACACATGATACTAATACCATTGCTCAACCATCTTCTGTGGATATTGTTTATGATTCAAAGATGGATGATCTCAATCACATTGTTAATCATGTGGAGTGCATTGTTTCATCTCAACCTACTGTTCAAGATCCTTCACCTCCACTTAAACTTCAAGTTCCACCTAAACCTTAGAAACAAACTAAGGATAAATGACCTAGGGAACTCTCAATTACCTTTGATGATTCAAAGACTATTAAGGTTCCCGATGGTCCCCTTTATATTTATCCTAGGATTGCTAAGATACCTACGCGTGGTTATCTTGTTGTTCCCACATCTTTAATAAACTTCATTACTGAGGAAAACCTTTTTATGAAAAACCTACAATGTGATTGTTATGATACATCTGACTCATGGATCTAAACTTGTAATGGTTTTCTCTATCCTTCACTTGGTTCTATTAACTTACCTGTTGAACTTTGTGGTAAAGTTGTAGATACTACCTTCATTATCATTCCTACTTCTGATCAATTTCAAGTCAAATTTGGTTTGCCTTGGTTAACTTCCATTCATGCCATTGCTTCTCCTATTCATAAGTGTATTAAGTTCATTCATAATGGAGAAGTAAAAATGATTAATCATAGTTTGTATCAACCTTCTAGGCCTAGAGATTGTGCTACTCTTGATTTATTTTGGCCGTCATTACCTAATTCATGTCCTCCATGCCCTAACAGCCTTTTTCATTCATATCATGCCTATAAACATCGCAAGATTTTTTAGTTAAGCATGCCTCAAATAGATCTTAACCGTTGTCTTTTTCCCACTCCTTATATACCTCCTTTATCCATTACTACTAGCTCTATTACTCAACCTCCTAGTGTCGCTTCTCAACCTACTATGAATCCTACCAATCCTCCTATAGAACCTGTGAAGGAACCTATTGTCATTCCTCCTAGTCCTCAACATATGTCAAACAAAGAAAAATGTAATGAATCAGATAATGAACGTTGTAAGAAGTGTAGGGATAATGCTAGGGCCCATGCCTCTATTCTTGGAAATTCTTTACCTTATTTCGACCAACCTATGCTTGATATGTTGGAAGAAGATAATGTTCATAAAGATGTTAAGATAAATGATTGTGATGATTCTATTCGCATCTTAGATCCTATTTTAATTAATCTTGATGAGGAGGATACTCTTGATGATCCTATGGATCCTAGTGATGAATATGAGACCATTGATCTTGATACTGATTTACCTCATATGCAATCAACTCAGTTGATAATTACACCTAGTATTGAACATCGTGATTCTCAAGAGGATCATTGTTTTGAACTAGCTATTATTCCTACTATATTGGATATAGTCCCTCTTGCGAGTTTCCCACCTTCCCTAAATGATATAAACCAAGATATGGAGAGTAGGCGATGTGCTTGATTGGATTGTCCTTCATGGTAGCCCTTTTTGTGTTTGCTTTTTGTATTATGCTTCGCCCGTAATGTGTTTGCTAAATGTTTGTTAGATTATTTTATATGACCCTTGTTACTTTGTTGGTGCAAGGTGATAAAGTAATAAAACCTATTGTACAATTCCTCTATATGTATCCTTACTTTACTATGTGTTGTTTTCATGTTATGTTGTACTTGTGCTATTGTTTGTAAATGTTTTCCTTGTGTAGTCCACTTGGATCTACGATATGGTAGCATTGATTCTTTTTGGTCTCCATGTTGTGGTCCAAAAAGACTCTTCTTAGTAACTCTTGAGTTTTCTTTCCTCCATTGGGATTGTAGTTCTACTTTCTTTGGGGAATGATGTCAATTCATTTGCAATAATATCATATTTATATATACATATTATCTTATGAACATATTGACCCCACAGTAGGTAGATCCCTTATGTGTTCTTTGTATGTTAATGTGGTATTTCCCTTGATTTGTCTTCATTTGGGGGCATCTCATAGTGGAAACATAATCAGTAGAGTTGTTTATGTTTATGTTAAAGCCATTGCTCCTGTTAAAGTGTTAGTAATGACTTTAACGTGCGGGCATACACTCTACTCACTTTATGGACACATGCACTTTCAAAATATTTTCAAACTTAAAACTTTTTCCCTTTATGGATTAAAGACTAATCCTTAAAGCATGGATTTTTACCTTATAGGATCTCTTGATCCCTTTAGTTTAAATTTATACAGATCTCTTGATCCCTCCAGTTTAAATTTATAATGTTTTGATCTCTTAAGGAGGGAAGGTGTCCTTAAGAGCAGATCTCCCTGATGGGTTGACTAGTGAGTAGCCATATTCACTAGGCGAATCAACTCCATCTTTCCAGTTGCACTGTTTCCTTGTGTGGTTCACAATGGGACGTAAGTTCTCATTGGGCGAGGTAATGATACCCTCTCTCTCTTTCTCTTTAACCAGTGATTTATCTCTTATCATGATCTTGGGGTTCATAAAGACTTAATTCCTTGGGGGATTGAGGATTCCTTTGTCCCTTTTGATTTCAATAAGATTATCTCTTCTTCATGATCTCCTTTACCAAGAATTTGTATTGAGTCCATACTCTTGCTAAAGTGGGGGCTAAATGTATAGTAAGAAAATGGAATAACTTTCATTGTAGACTAGTTTAGCCTCCCAAGTAAGTGGTTTGGGGTCATGTCAAGTGCCTTGAATGGGTCTCTGACTTGGATCTAGATTTTACCCCTGTTCTGCCCCATTTCCCACTTTTCTATAGCCTATTTCTGACACCCTAAATTGTAAATTGAGATTTTTGACCTCAAGGTCAAAATTGACCTTTCTGGGTCAAGGTCAAGCTTGACCTTGACCTAGGTAAAGTTAGACCTTGACCTTGATCTAGGTCATAATCAACCTTTTTCTAACCCAAGGTCCAGATTTTAAGTTTCTGGGGTTTCTGGATGTTGGGCTTTAGAAATATTTAATTCCTGCTTCCGGGTTGATTGTTTCAGTCTTTAGAGAAAAGATTCTTAAATTATATTTAATTTAGGTCAACTTCTAGGGATATAGGTCTAATTGGAATTTAATTCCCCTATGTAGGCCTCTCTAGAAGATTGTGTTCTAGATTCGTATATAAGGAAGCCTTCTCCTCTCATTTTCTCAAAGACTTGAAGCATAAGCACGAACCATCTAAGACCACTCTATGCATGATCTATTGAAGAAAGAATCTATCTCAAACATTCAAGCATTCAAAGACATTCAAGCCTTGAATTCATCAAGGAGATCCATTTGTAGCCATTGAAGGATTCATGCTCTATGGAGCCCTCTTGTTGAATATTTCTCCATCCACATTCCTCCAAGCCTCTTCCTATTCTAAGATCCATTCAAGATTGGTGTTGAAGATCTATAAGTAATTTATTTGAGACATCCTACATCCGATATTCTACATTCTACATCCATTTGGTGCATACATACTTGTGGATCCATGGATTTGAATCCGCCACAAGGGTTTCTATACAAGCAAGGTGAATTTGTTAATTTACTTTGTTTATTTATGAAATTTCAATTATACTTTGAGGTTAATTCCAAAACTGGGGTTTGACCAAGGAAAACCCCTCCCCCCCAACAAATAAACCATTTTTCTTGAAGGGATAGGTTTGGAACAACGAATTGGAGTATGGATTTGTATACCCCTTTTGGCAAACTACTGGGATCGGGAAACAGATTTCTTGTTGGACTGTGCAGGGAAAAATTAGAAATTTTGGGTTAGAATCGACATTCATTTCTAGGTCAAGATCAACATTTTGTTCAAGGTCAGAATCAGAAATTTTGGGTCAAAGGTGACATTGAATTTTGGGTCAAAATCGGAACTGAGCTAGATCTAAAAAATATTTATGGGTTTTGTCTGTCTCTGCGTTTCTGTTCCAGATCCAATTGCAAATATTCTAGAAACTTAGTGCAGGCACCTGAAAACAACATTCTTCAGATATGTAGCATTTTAAGGTTAGTAATTTTCTTCAATTCATTTCAATTAAATCTTTTAATCTTCCTAAATCTATCACACATTCTTTTCTATAAAACATAATTTAAGGTCTTCCTCTTTACTCTCATTTCCAATCGATTGATTCATTTATGCATTGATCCTTCCTTTGGGGTTAATCAATTTGGATCCTTCCTTTATGTATTTGAGGTTAAAAGGAACATCTTACCTTCCCCACACATTACATATCATACACATCTCTCACAACACATTTATTATATTACATTTCATATATGATCAATACCTTTTCATATCTTACAATGGTGAATTCAAGTTGCACATGATAATTCTAAATATAAAAATTAACATATTTAATCCAATTGTATCATTATCTTGTAGGTCTTCAAACAAAGGAAAAAATTTTATGTCCATTTTGTGGTCCAAAGATTAAATCTCGTCATTCAAAAAGTTTAGGAAAGCAGGTGTTTGATGAGTATAGGAACTTCCTCCATAGAAATCATAAGTATCGAACTACCGAAAAACATATTTTCAATGGGAAAGAAGAGACTACATCTAAGCCACAAAGAATGACAACTCGCCTATGGAATTTGCAATATAATAGAATTAATCGTCAAGGTACTACCATTGTACCTGATGGTTTATGTTTGGAATTTATATATTTCTATTGTGTTTTGTTTGCTGATTATGTAATTGATGATCATGAAGGTTGTCAAGGAAATACTAATGAGAACCTTCCAAAGGGAGTAAAAATTTATCCCAGACAATTTAGTAGGTTGCCCTACTATGAGAAGCTACAAATTGTGCATTTGTTTGATACTGTGCATATTGGAAAGAATGTAAACAGAGACATTGTGGAAGATATTGGATGGAAGGCGAGACAAAGAAAAAATTGTCAAAATTTGTGGTGACATTCATGAATCTAATCATGCAATCAAAAATTACATTGTATCAAATAGAAATGGACAACATATTAATATAAGTGCCCTTCCTTGGTTATTAACAGAGTAGCAAAGTGATCTCATAAAAGAAGTCATACGAAAAATTTGATTTCCCACAGGATTTACTGCGAACATAAGCAATGTCATATCAAAGAAAAGTGAATTTGGGCCAGGGTTGAAAAGGCATGATTGGCTTACCTTCATCAAGGTAATTCATGTTCTTTTTTATTTACAATATATTTGTAAACTACATGTACTTTTCATTGTATTATGTGAGAAAAGAATGACATGATTATTTTTATAATTGTTACAGTACGTGCTACCTCTATCTCTCTCAGAGAACTTTGACAATAACATCAAACAAGTGATATATGATCTTGGAAAATATATGAGGTAAGCAATGATATCTTTTCAATTTGTTGTTTATATATATTTATTTTATTCACAATTTGTTTTTCTTGTTATGTAATATATTGTAAAGTCTCATGCTTATATATTTTTGTGTCTTTAATGTCTTGTAGGTGGTTTTCATCTAAAAAAATTCATAAAGAAGATTTAAAATATTGGAAGAGAAGAATTCCTCATCTAATGTGTAAAATGCAAAAGTGTCTACCTTCAAATTTTTTCAATGCACGAGAACACTACCTCATACACCAAGTTGAGGAGAATGAATTATGTGGACCCGTACACACTCGGTTAATGTGGATGGTTGAGAGACACTTGAAATTTTTGAAGGCTTTGGTTTGACAAAGAGCACTTCCTAAGGGTTCTATGGTGGAGGGATATGGTATACCAGGCTATGGTGTACGTTACTGAATATCATCCTAAGCTTGCAACAAAGATCCATATAGATCACATTTGGGATCTCGACACCATTAGAAAATTCAAAGGGGAGTATTTGGTGGAGAAAGGTAGATTGAGGAAAGTGAGAGGTAATAAATTATAAGATGTTATTGTAGTTGTTAATTAATTCTTAATCTTCAAAATTAATCAGTTTTAAGTCATCTATTTCTTTTTTGTACAGTTGCTCGAGAGTGGGATGCAATACATTTATATTTTACAAACAATCAAGATTAGATGACGGTATGGATTGAATGATGTCATAATTTAGGTCACACATTAACATGGGAAGTTGTATCTTCATTGGTTAAAGACGCTCATCATAATGGAGATCCAAATTTTATGCAAAGGGAAATAGATTTAGCATATGGTTTAAGAGATTTCCAGGTACATATAAATTTGTTAATCACCTGTACATTTATCAACTCCCGATGCAATAATTTATAAATGTTTGACATATTTTTGCAAGTCAAACACCACAAGGCTATGTTTTGCAATGGTCATAAATTTCGCATCAAAAAGTTGGATGACACAAAGAAAACTTATGATTCTGGGATAAGTGCAGTATTTCAAGTGACTAATATTTCATCTAGAAATGACTTACACACTTGAGAGTTTGAAAATTGATACTATGGCACTTTGGATGATATACTTGAGTGTGACTTTAATTCCTTCATATTAGCTCTCTTTGTTGTTAGATGGTATAGGCTATGACTTAATCAAAATGATCCTGAGAGAACTGTTATTGAACATGACAATGGATTTCCAATTATTAATACAAGGTGGTTTGAGCCAGTTGGGGATGAGCCCTATGTTCTTCCAAGCCAATGTGAGAAGGTATTTTACTCAAAGGTTCCACATAAATCGGGTTGGTCATTTTTTTTTAGACATGATCCAAGAGGAAGGTCAATAAGGTATAATGTGATGAAAGAAGAAGATTGAGAACAACTAGAAGATGATGTAGATGATGATCACGATCGACAGTTAGTCAATGATATTCTTGACACAACTTTTCTTGAAGAAGAAGATGATGAAAATGATGATGCTACTGATGATGATGATGATGATGATGATGATGATGATGCTAATGATGATGACGATGATGAAAATGATGACAATGACAGTGGTGGTGATGATGTCGACGACGACGATGATCATGGTGATGAGTTGGATGAAGAAGAAGATCAATGACATGAATGAAATGTACATTTATATGATCACTGCTTAATCTACTTAATATTGATTTCTTGATAGAAATGTACAGTTATGCGATCAATGCTTAATCTAATTAATTCGTGATGTACCTTTTAATGGTTTTAATTCATATGGGATGCTTATGGTTTTTAATGTACTTACTATGTATTTTTGACTTTGAGTATATGTATCATGAATTTTTTAGCTAACATAAGATAATTAAATTACATATATGATAATTAATGAATGTTACATTTTATTAATGGATGAAATAATGAATGAATGTTAATTAGATGTTAATAGGGAATTTAGAGTGATGTTAGGGGGGTGGGCCAAATGAGCTTCCACCTTCACATGGTTGGCCCTATTTAGTACAAAATATAAAACTATTCTTGAAACAAAGTGAAGCTCAATAAGGTTTTTCCTTATATAGGGTCTCAAATGTAGCCTTTATCCCACTCTCAACATTGCAAGGCTTCAAGTGGTATTGTGAGATTGGTTTCTCCATCTCCCATTGACATCTTATCTTTCTCCTAAGAACTCTTACCAAGCTCTGATACCACTTGATGTAGAGCTTATAGCTTCACTTGTCCTCCAGGACTGAATACCTCAACTTTTCAAGATCTCTTACTATAGGCTCTAGACCTTTGAAAACAACTTCTAACTTCAATATAGCATCCAAAATTGATGATTCAAGTTCCTATTTTGGGTTGATTTGGAAAATCACTCCCAATGAACCTACTTGGGTACACCAACTATTGGTAAAACATAAGAGGCTATGCAAAATTGAGCATTGATCGTATGGTTGTCTTGAATGCATTTCTTGTTTATGATGATAACATAGCAAGTATAATATGCAAAGATGATCACAATGGAAAAAAAAGTAATAAAATTAGATAATTTGATGTAATCATACTTCCTTGGTCTTAATCAAAGTGTTTGTGACCCTCTTTTATGTTCTTGATACCTTCTGGGCAGTTACTAGACCTAATTATGACCTTATCTAGGAGTTTGGACCCTGAAAACATCATTTTTATGAATTTTTAGTCCTTTATGAAATTGAGCATTGATCATATGGTTGACTTGACACTTACAGTCAGTTGAAACAAGGTAGGTTGTGGAGTAATATTGGTATAATATCGACTGATATTCCACTCATTTTGATACATTTCTCGCTAGGTTCTTTCAGTGCGTTGGTCCTCATGAAATCGTCGCTCTTTGCCTTCTAGTTATGTGAGAAATTGGTATTAAAAATTTAAGGAAATTTTATTTGTGGTTGATTAATACAAGCACATTCTGGTCAACTAATTTCATTGTAGTTGTTAAGTTTTTGGATTAATTTCTGAAGAAAATTTCTTAGGTTAGAAGTTTAAATAATAATTCTTTGTTAATGTTGTAATAGGAGTTGAAAATAAAGACTAATTCATGTTGTTTCTATTTATTATTCTACATATTATTATGAGTTTCATTTCAAAGTATTGTATGATATATAAACCATCCAAAACAAGGCTGGAACATGGTTTAGTTTAGAAGTTGTTTCGGTAGATCAAACTCCCGGCACACCAGCGTCGAAAATAGAAAGAACTCTAACAACAACGCCAGGAGGAGGTCACAATAAAGTGAGGGAAGAGAAGATATTTGTTACAATGAGACTGAGGTCATTAAATAGGAAATAACTGGCTCACAAGGATGAGTCATCTTGGGATTGCAAGAATGAGAAGACTATTGTGTTCAAACACGGTTCAAACTTGTACTCTTTTGGTAAGAAAATTTATCACACAAATAACCGAATCTAAATTTATTTCCACTCTTCTTTTATTAATTTTATTTATATGTGTTCTACTATTGTAGAAATCATTTGTTTGTGATGAAAGTGTAAATTTTTTGTACAGATAGGGTTTTTGGCCCTTCTTGTCCAACAGAGCGTGTGTACGAAGAAGGGGCAAAAGATGTGGTTTTATCTGTGCTGAACAACATCAATGGTGAGTTATTTAGTCTCTTTATTATGTAAATGTTATGCCCTATCAACATAAGTTTAGGATTTTATCTGTTGTTTGATAATTTTGTTTCTCTTTGTTTTTCCTGGCCTTTTGATCTTGCTCTCTATCATCATATTCAAGAGATCGCTGAAATTGTTGCAAGGCTTGTTGGACTTTATGAGCCAAGAAAAATTTCCAAGGAAATTTTTGAGCTTAACTTCGCTCCACCTAGTGAGAAAAAGTGCTGGCTATGGAACCCTATTGCAAAGATATTGGATCTATAACTTTTTTTGTTGCATATATATCAAGTTTCTAGATTCAGATCTATTTGTTGAATTGTAATTAAGTCCATCTCTTAATTACATGTTGATCTGATATGGTAACCAAATTTTGTGTGTAGATAGATAGATGTGACATTGATTTCTGGTTATTCATCAGATATGTGACTGTAGTGCAGCTAAAAAATGAAACTCTCTTCACAAATGTGTAATCTAGTTTAATATTTTGTATTCTTTTAGTATTATATAATTAAGTTTCCATTGTTTTGCATAAAGGAACTTACAATCTATGGTATGTCTACTTTTGAAGAGAATATGTTTGATATTCTGAGTTTCTATAAATGTTTGAAGTTTTGTGTAATCTATGGGTTTCCGAATTTAATTTTGATATTATTTGAGTCTTGAGATTCAAACATTTTGTGATATCTCAGTTGAAGTTAATTACACAGCCAAATCTTGTGTGTAGTTGTGTTTTTTGTTAGATATAAATTAAGGTGTTATATAATAGGCAAAGGCATAAATGAAACACAATTTTATTTTGTATTGCTTTTGTCTTGTTCAGTGATCTCAATCTTATAGAGTTAGAATGCTTCACTTAAGTTGGTAGTGGGCAGCCGTGTCTGTTTCTTTAAGATATAAATTGAGGTTTTAGAACAGGTTGGACTACATTATACTTTTTGATTATTCAAACAAATTTTGAATGTGGATAGATAGATTAATGGTTTTTCATCAGAGATGTAATTGTAGTAGAGTTGATGCAATGGAGATGTGAGAGGGTTTTGAAAATGTGATCACAATAAGGATCATAAATAGTTTAATAGCAGCCTCTTTCCAAGATTTATCTAGCAAAGAATGGTACGAGAGATTTGGAGGGCTCACTATTAAAATAAAATGCAGAAGAGAAGCACTTCACAACGAATAAATAATAGGGTTTATTGTCCCATAGGCTTCTTTTGTCTTGTGGACATTAAAAATTCTTCTATTTTATTCGATGAGATAGGTCGTAGGACTTTGTTTATCATGAAATAAAAGGTCTTAGGACTCCTTTCAGGATATTGGCAATGTATGTTTTTCTTTTTTCTGTTCAAGCATAATGAAATTGTATGTCTTTCAACATGCGAAAGTTTTTTCTTAGGATTCATTTCAACATGTGAAGTACTAGATGTGTTGCTCCTGATCAAATAACTCTTTAAGTAGCTTAGTTTCTAAAAGACCCCCCTGGTAACTCCAATTTGTCTTGGCTTCGCAGTTGCAAATTTTTGTAACAGTTGATTTGGTCAAAGAAGTCTTTAGTGTCATAGTTAGTAAAAGAAGCCACCAGAAACACCAATTGTCTCGCAGTTGCAAATTTCTGTAATAGTTGAATCTACAGATCATCTCCTTTATCTATAATGCTTAGCTTGTGGGCATTGAATTCTTATAATGTGCATATTCACCATTGAAGTTGCTCCTATAGATCCTTTCATGATGATCTAAAGATCCATGACTCATTCCTTGCCAATAATTTTGCAATAAAATAAGGGAATATGTCAAGGAGATCGACATACCAAGCTCTATCTTGCACCAGTGAAGTTGATAAATTACATACTATTGGACAGAGACGCTGATCCTCAGATCACATTTCCATCTATATCACATCGTTGAACCCACCCTAAATTATGGTGTAGAGATTAAAGTGAAGAATTTGTCCATTGTAATTTATGTTTGTAAGGTCAACATCACATACCCAAAAAAGGATTCTTGTCAACCTCATATCCATGTGTACTTTTTGTAGTTTCATTTTCGTGTCATCATGAAAGTTTGTATACTTTTAGGTTGTTGTATCTTATTTCTAGATTTGATTGTGTCAGTGCCTTTTTCATCAACATTTTGAATCACACTCTGCACACTCATGAACCATCATCAGAATGGAGAGTTCAAGAGGAGAAGATGTCAGTAATCATGAGTCGGGGCACAAGTCTGGTGATGTAGTTATAATGCACCAATCTCTAGTGTTGAGAGGAAGAAATAGATAGATATTTTGGGAAAGATACTGCTTTCATTAGGTCCATTATACAAATAGAAGTAAGAATTATAGACGACTTGGGTGTAGAGAGGGGGGATGCACCAAATTTTTAGGCATTAATTGGAGCTAACATTAGAAGCAACTTGGAGTACTTCATTGCAGACCAAGCTATTCATGTCTGGATTTAAATATCAGCCAGCCTCAAAGCCTTGATATATCTTTGGGAAAAACTTTTCAATTCATCACATACATAGAAGCCACATGCCTAGGGAAAAACCTCTTTGTTGGATCTTACAATAAATCCCTTATTTATCCTAGGCCTGGTGCTTGAGCACAAATGTAATCACATAGAAGCATTGCAATAAAAGTAACTATGTGTTGTCA